>JAULJZ010019683.1:0-15802 GCA_032270985.1 Heliamphora pulchella
ACCCGTCTGGCTGAGCTGGATGCTCCCTAAGGACTTGGCTGGATATATTCTTGTTGGCCAAAATCGGACATGGCATTGGCCACCAGTGGAGGCTTTCCATGAAGTTTGTAACACTCACTACGAATATGCCCCCTATTCCCGCAATAATGACACGTACGGGTCTCGCGACCACCCTCACGACCCCCTCCACGACCAGATCGGCCACTACCACGACCGCGGCCTCGACTGCTGCGGTTGCCATGCATACCTACTAGAGCAGATTGGTCAAATGCCTCAATAGGGGATGCAGTAGGGTCACGAGAGTCATCCCGATGAGATGCTCGACTTAGGCGTCGGAATGTCTCAAAAAGAGTAGGAATATCAACCCCGACAAGGATCTGAGAACGCGCCGAGTCGAGCTCGGAATCCAAACTGGCCAAGAAGCATACCACCAGTAGTTGTTGTCTCTGCTACTGAAACTAGGACAACTGATTTGTGAATGGAAGGAGCCGGTTAAACTCATCTGCCAAAACCTTGAATTGAAGAAAATAATCCTGAAGCGGCTTCCCAGATTGCTGAGATTGAAAGAAGCCTTTCATAACGTCATATAAATGGGAAAGGCCATTGGTGGATGAATAAATGGACTCAAATGAAGACCAGATCTCTCGTACGGTATCAGTGCTAGCCACCAAGACCTGAACGGAAAGGTCCATAGAATTAAGTAGCTGACTGAATATCCGGGCATCGTCCCGGGTTCAGGTCCGAAAGGTTGCTGAGGTCTGAGATGGAGGATCATTAAATAAGTGGTAATCGAGCTCCATTCCCTGAAGCGACTTCAAAACACTTTTTTTCCATAATGCATAGCTGTTAGCACCATCAAGTCGCCGATCTACCAACCATGTGGAGGAGAAAAACAACTCTGTGGTACGCTGCCGACCAGCTTCAACCTGGGATTCACGGGTCACTAAATCCTCTGACATCCTTGTTTACCAACAAGCGAACCAAAAAATATCACAAGAGAAGACACAAGCCTCAATCCACACGAAGGTATAACAAAGAATCACACCGGGCCCTCACAGCATCATCAAGCTCGCAGACACCATGGAGCTACACTAGCATACTGATGCAGTGAGGGAAAGAGAGAAACGTCAAGCTGAGTGACTGTGAAGAGGTCTACAGAATCTGTCGCAAGCCTGGAGAAGCTAACAACAGTCGTCGGAGGCTGAGGAGGAGTCGTCAGTGGTCGGCACAGGCCCTGGAGGGGCTGACAAGGATCGCCGGAGGCCCTAGATGGGCTGACGACAGGCGGCATTCCCTCCCTGAGGGACTGACGGGGGTCGAAGCCACCCTATGAGGGTTTGGCGAGAGTCGTCGTCACCCTTGGAGGGATTGACGAACGTCGGAATCACCCTATGAGGGTCCGACGAGGGTCGTCGTCACCCCTAGAGGGGTGGACGAGGGAGATCGCAGCGCCTGGAAGCTTAATGAGGGTCAGCGTACGTTTCTGGGTTAGCCGACGGTGGTAGGCGTGAGCACTTGGAAGGCCGATGAGGGTCGGCGACGACAGTGGGAGGGTCGACAGGGGACGGCGAGGGTCTGGTGGTCGGTGGCTAGGGTTAGGTGGTGGCTGGTTCTGGTGGAAGCTAGGGTTTGTGATAGGCTAGGGTTTCATGGCTCTAATACCATGTTAGAAAAGATAAAAGAACATGGGAAAGCGTGTTACACATTGTGGGATGTGCACGCGTATTTATTAAGCACCGAACACATACAATAGATACTGTGGGCATCTCGACAGGATATTATTAATACTAAATATATTTAACAGCTCCATTCAGTTGTCAAGAATTTAAAGTTAGAAAATTATTTGCTGGAAAGTGGGAATGAAATAAAGGAAAAGAAAAAGGAAATCTAATTTCCACTTTATATTCATTTGACAAAAGATTTGTAGGAAAGTTCAAATATAGTAATTGAAAAGTAAGATTCCTTCAAAATCCTGTGTTTTTTGTAGGATGACTTTTAAGGATAAACTAATCCTGTTGGGAAAGTTTTGGGAAAGTTATGGATAAGATCTTTCTTCTTTCTTACTAACTAAAAAACTCCGTTTGTAGATTGATTTGCATTAATCGATATTCCAAACCAAACAACTAACTCAAATAAATAAAAGCAATTACACGAGACACACGAATTTTTACGTGGAAAATCCTAACTCGGGTAAAAACTACGAGACCAATTCAGGTCGAGGAAAATCAAGTACTATAAAGAGTTTTGATTGCAACAACTCTTACAACCCACTATTGAATTCAAAACTTGTGGTAGTAAGTTTATTCGTGCCAAATCCATGTGCACCAAACCGTGCTCAACCGCCAACGAAATTCATCACCGAATTTCAACTCTTGGAGAATCCATCTAAGAGAAACCACGAACTAACAAGTGTGAAGAAAACACTGCTTGATGATATTCAAGGAAGAGCGAATTCTATATGATCATCAAGCCACGGTTGAAATAATCTTCGGGAGATCTTCTTGTAAAGAGCACACGGCGGCTAGAGAGTTTTTTTATTTCCCAAAAGTACCACTGATGAAACCCTACCTGCTCAATATATAAGAAAACCCTAGTTGCCTTTATATCTCCTAAAAACTGTGGAACCCTAGCTGTTTATAAAATAGTCTCGCGTACAGACTGTTCGAGTGATATGTTCACTGCTCGAGCGGTGAATAATGGCTCGCAGTATTTTTGCAGAAAGACTGAGCAATCGAGAGCTATACTAGACTGCTCGATAGACCGCTCGAGCGGTCTATCGAGCGGTGGTGAGGGAATTGCAGATTTTTAATCTTCTTTTCTCCTTTTCTTGTAACACTGCAATATACAAGCGTAACTCCCACAAAATTAAGTGTTAAAATTTCAAGGAATAAGATATAAATAGTTTGTCACAGATTTTCCAAACAAAAACGAACAAAACGGAGGAGAAACTTTCCTAATAATCTCCATCTTTAACAATTCTGTGACAAAATCCCTAGTCAAGGCATTTAACAATTTTAACAATCCAATCATGCATTCAACAATTTTAATATGCAACAAAATAACATAACACGATCGACACACCAAAAGAAAATGAAACTACTCGCCCTTAAAAGATTCTCCGCCTTAGATACATCTTTCTCCCATTTTGTCACGAATTGACAAATTCTACAAACAAATTAAACTAAAAGAAAATCTTTTTGTGTGGAAAACCAAATTAAAGACTAAGTACAAGACCCATGCACGTTTTAACACAATTGAAATACAAAGTTTAGTCAAAGAGTCCAAAACACACAATTAGTTAGAGATATCCTATGTTCATATACAGAGGAACATAATTAGAGTAATTAGAGGAGTGTGTGTGTGTGTGTGTGTGTGTGTGTGTGTGAGACTTTAATGGTTTTCAGACTCTAGGATTAAATTCTATATGAAATCGATATTACTGAGTCACATTTACTTATCAAAAATTAAAAATTTCACAAAGTCAAATAAGCTTAAACCCAGATCACTTTATAGAGTAACTCCTCTTCAACTAATGGCTGCAAACATTTTTTTTCCCGGTTGTAAGACAATCAACCACACGGCTTTCATAGGCGACTTTCACACTAATTACAAAAAAATAAAACAAACGCGTATAGGTACCCCTTTCCTCAAGCCACACATACGAAATCAAAAGTATGAGGAAGTTTAATCATCAAGTTCTTGTAGGTCACCACCATGAGGTCATTTTGTGAAAACTTAAAAACAACTGGAAGTAAGAAAGACCCATATAAAGATTTGAACTCAAGTTCGGAGGATCCTTACATCCAAATAACATTAAGGGTATACAGAATAGAATCATTTCTGGATATGTTCCAAAACCATATGAATAAGGTTATCCAGAAACTACAAGGTGCATTGAATTTCAAGGAAGAGACTAGGGGATTTCAGCCGAAGATAAGTATAATGCACTGACATCGGTACTTACACCTTAATACAGTCGTCGACAATTTTTTTTATTAAGAAGACTAAAAAAAACTGACAAGACTCGAACACACAAACACCTAAGAATTACCTAATGGTTTTGACTGGCAAGGAAACAATCCAGACCACTTTTTTTACCCAAATTTTTCTAAAATTGATTTGATCTTTTAAAACATACGATTTGGGTATTTCTTTGGAAAAATAATTTTCAGTCTATGTTTTAAAGGTTGTTCTCCTAATCATAGGGTAAGTCAATCTATTCTTAAGATCATGCATCTGGTTAAACAACCTACATTTTTTAAGAACAAGAGAATATTCAAAATATGAATCAAATATAACTGAAAACAATATAGTATAATGTGCTCTTTGGCTCCACAATGATGACAAATAGGTATGAATTTAGACTTTCTTACTGCACCATGTTGAATGGTGGTTTTACCGGTCTGAATTTTTCCTTTTTCATTCTCTTTTGTTGAGGGCCCAACATCTGTTTTTTTTAACACATCCCTTTCCTGTTTCAATTTTCATGAAGATTGGTGCTGTTGTTGCTTAAGTTGGCTCGCCAAATTTTTCTTTTCCTTTGGATGATTTGCTCGACGAAGCACCAGCAAACCCAAGTCCAGACCAGTCAGTTGCCAGTTTTTCATCTCCCAGCAACCCATTCAAGGCTGCCGACCCTACATTCCACTTCTTGAAAGTATCTTGAGTATAAATCATTTTTAAGTTTAGCAAATTTTAATTCAAGCTCTTTCTTGGAATTAACACAAGCACCCAATTCATTTTCAAGGACATATATCCTGGTTTTTTTGATTTGACTCAAATCAGACAAGTTATTTCTCTCTTTCTCACACTGGGCAAGTTTTTCACACAGTCTCCCTATCTGACATTAACTTCCCTACCAGAGCTAGAGCTTCAATTAGTTCTTGCTTGACTTTTTTTTTTCTTTTTCACACAATCTGAATTTATTAACCAATTTTAACATTTTGTTTGGTCAACATGTAGCTCTCACTGTAAAACTTATCATAAGCTTGTTGAAGAGCTTCACTTTCATCAGTGCCATTAATCTCTTTCGCCTCTTCTTCACCAGAGTCACTAATAATGTTTCTATCAGTGTCACTATCTTAGACAAAAGCAACAAATGCAATAGTGTTGTCATTTCCATAATCAGACTTATTCTCATCACTCATGTCATATTCATTTTCATCATCTCATGTGACAATAAAACCTTTTGCTTCTTTTTAAAGTTGTTCGAACATTCTTTGGCCATATATTCCTATCCTTTGCATTCATAGTATTGGATGTCAAAAATTTGGCTCTTCGACCCTTTTTTTAAAATCAAATTTAGACATTATTCATTTTTTTCTTCCCGCCTCTCTTTTGATACTTATACCCTTGATTAGGCTTCTCATTTTTCAAAAACTTTTTGAACTTTTTCACAAATATAGCCGTCGTCTCGGGATTAAGTTCATCATCAGAATCAATTGCATCGCCTTGAGCAGAAGTAAAAGTCACATTTTTTGAAACATTATTATTTTAAAAATTTAGCTCATAAGTTTACAAGTTTCCAACCAAACTTTAAACAATGTCTTTACTTTCTTCTATAGCAATGACCTTTGGTTGGAATTGATCGGGAAAAGATCTAAGAATCTTCCGAACAATTTTGGAGTTTGGGAATTTTTTTGCCAGGATTAAAAGAAGTATTTACAATATCACTCAATTTCGCATAAAAATCGTCAAACCTTTCTTCGTCTTTCATATGTAAAGTTTCAAAATTAGTTGCGAGACATTGAAGTTATGAGATTTTTACGATTTGAGTCCCTTCATAAGTGATTTGGAGCATATTCCATACTTCTTTAGTCAAGTGGCATGTACTAATTTTACGGAACTCTTCTTGTGCAACTCCGCTAAAGATAGTATTCATCATTTTGCTATTCCATCCGGCTTGTTCAAAATCTATTTTATCCCATTTATTCGAGGGCTTGGTAACGGTTTCACCGTCGACAACCACAGTGGGATACTTACATCCCTCAACAACGACAAGCCAGACATGTTTATCAATAGATTTTTAAAAAGCTCTCATTTTAACTTTTCGAAAGAGGTAATTTGATCCGTCAAGAAGAGATGGTCTACCAGTCAAGGCGCTTTCTAAAAAAAATTCATTTTTGCAAATCAATCAATCTGATCAACAATTAAGAAAATAAAGTGACCCGCTGTGATACCAATTGAAAAATCTCGTTTGTAAATTGATTTTTCCTAATTGATACTCCAAACCAAACAACACAATCAAACAAATAAAGCAATCAGACGAGGCACAAGAATTTTTATGTGGAAAATTCCAACTCGGGTAAAAATCGTAAGACTAATCCAGGTCGAGAAAAATCAAGCACTATAAAGAATTTTGTTTACAAAAACTCTTACAACCCACTATTGAATCCACAACCTACGGTAGTAAGCTTATTCTTGTTGAATCCACGTACACCAAACCGTGCTCGACCGCCAACAGAATCTACTTCCGGACTTCAATTATTGAGAATCCACTCAAGAGACACGAACTAAAAATTGTGAAGAAAACATTGCTTGATAATACTCAAGGAAGAGCAGATTTTATATGATCATCAAGCCACAATTAAAATAATCTTCAGGAGATCTTCTTGTAAAGAGCACATGGCGGCTATAGAGTTTTTTTTTATTCCTTAAAAGTACCACTAATGAAACCCTACCCGCTCAATATATAAGAAAACCCTAGAGGCCTCTATATCTCCCAAAAATTGTGGAACCCTAGCTACTTATAAAATAGTCTCGCGTACGGACTGTTCGAGCGGTTTGTTCACCACTCGAGTGGTGAATGATGGCTCGCAGTATTTTTGCAGAAAGACTGAGCAATCGAGAGTTGTACTGGACAGCTTGATAGACCGCTCGAGTGGTCTGTCGAGCAGTAGTGAGGGAATTGCAGATTTTTAATCTTCTTTGCTATTTTTCGTGCAACACTGCAATATACAAGCATAACTCCCCCAAAATCAAGTGTTAAAAATATTAAGGAATAAGATATGAACAGTTTGTCACATATTTGCCAAATAAAAACGGACAAAACGGGGGAGGAACTTTCCAAACACTAGCTAAACAGTCAAAAAATGTAAGAAAGTTGAAATTTTCAGTATTTTCATTCATTTCTCCTGACAGCTGAATGGGGCCTTAGTTTCCATTATTTTCTGCAAAAACAACTAAACCAAATTGGGGTCGGTTTTGCAAGTATTCTTGGAGTAGCAGCATTTTTTGGGTATGCTTATTTCAATTAGTAGTTTAATTCAGAGTGTCAGGATTATGAAACTGGCAGTGTCAGGATTATGAAACTGGCAGTGTCAGGATTATGAAACTGGCAGTAACCCAAATTGGGGTTTCAATTTCAACATTGAAACCTTATCTTCAGAAATGTCATTGATCAATTGCTGGATTGTTTCCAATATTTGCAGGCACTTCTGCTGAGGACATTGAGTGATTATGAAAAGGCTGGATATGATCCCCAGTCGAGCAGTTTGGAAATTCGATTAATTCAGAGCCAAGATGACATCCGTCACCCTCAAGTTAAATACAAGGCCGAGAGTTATGACTAAATGAGCGGTATCATCGAAACAATACCACTAATCACATGTACTCCAACAGAATTATTAGATGCTTGGTCTTACAATACCTTAGCTTGATGTTGCTACTGGAAAATTCAATAAAAAACATCATTTTGAATTTTGTTAGGAGACACTTACTTTTTGGTGTAATCTTTATCAAATTATTTGGAACTTGCTGTCTGATGGCAAGATTGTGACTAGAATTACACAAATGAAGCATTTAACATGTTTTGTTTTTTGCAACTCTTGTAGCAACATTACATTAAGCTGCGTGTTGTGTAGATCACACTCCAATTGACATTTTTAAATAAACTTTCTAGATATGTAAAACTGTATTGTTAGAATGTATTTAATGTCATTAAATAAGGCCCTCCACCTAGCTGAAGGCTGGATTAATCATTTTGTGTACACTGGATTTCATGATATTTTATTCTACATCAATGAAAAATAAAAAATTAGTATGATATATTTTAAAATATGAGATACTATTCAACTTTTTGAACGGTGTTATTAGACATTTTATCTAAGTTATTGAACTGGTTGTTTATTTAAATTGTTACAAATTGTATCAAAACCAACATTGATTACAAAAAAAAGCTCCACAAGTATGAATATTTTTATGTAATATTATGTTGAAGATGTTACCAGAAAAAATAAACTTCCTTCAAAAATATGTTTAACCTTGACTTGTTTACCAAGTCTGATGATTAATTTCAAATAAATTATTAGCAAATCAAACGCAAATAGAGCTTTTTCTTATCTATCTTTTTTATCAGAACACAAATAGAGCAATTATTCAATTTTTTGGAGCAATGTTCCACTCAAATGCTCTATTCAAATTATTAGATAATACGTATTTGCATAGGTAAAATGCTGATATAAAAAAAGTTACCAATTTTACTAAAGACACTAATAATTATAAAGTTAAAGCACTAATTAAACTTCTTTCAAGAGGATTAAATAATTGCTCCTATAAATGAGCACAGAGCATGAAAAACACCAACAGCAAGCTAAAGTACTTAATGCAATAAAATACAGCAAAAACGACCATAGAGTACCTGACCTACTAATCTAACAAAAACCTGATATAAATATCCTAAAATTAGTACACAAGCTAATTCTGGATTGCTTTCAAACTTTCTCCCAGTCCACTTCTTCATCATCATCACCACTTTGCCCCCTAGCCAGTATAGGCTCCTCCTTTCTTTCAAACAGATCAGAAAAAAAGTACTTTTCTTTTTATGGGCTAAAAAAGTACTTTTACTTTGCTGCTACTTATTTGCCAGCTATGGTTCAGACCTGAAGTTATTACCATAACAGTCATTGTTACTATTTGGAGAAAACACATGCATGTAGTGATTCGTCATGGGGTTGTTATTCATGGCATCCATGTCCTGCATGTTCACCATCATCATCATAGATGGTGCATGGCTGTGGTGTTGTCCTCCCTCCATGTTGCTCATCATCATGCATGATGGATGATGATTATGATGATATTGATCGAAAGGTGGCATTAACCCATCATCACTGTTGATGTTGGCATCACCATGAAGAGTATATGATCCATTACCCATCATCTCTCCCATGTTATGATACCCATAATAGCCCCACCCATGAATATGATCTGCTTCTGAGACGTCATTACTTATAGGTGGGGCCAGAATGGGGTTGGTTTTGGAGCCTTTGATCATCAGGGAGCCCTTGATTGGACGGTGCATATGGTTCTGGACCTTTCCATCTTTGATGCAATCAGGCTCCTGTTCTTGGTTCTGGTTTTGGTAGGGGTTTGGTGGCCAAATCTCCGCGTGTTTACCTGATCTTCCCAACTTCTTTATCAATGTATCAGAATCTACGGTTCCAGTGACAATCACTTTATGTTTTTCTGGATCTATTTCCACCGTATAAACACCTGAATAAGGAATGAAAAATAATTAATCAAAATTAATTTCAGCTATGCCATTACTTCCTCTCCATTTTGTCAGAGGTTAATGTAGAACTTGATCACATTTTAATGATTAAAATCGTTATCTTGACCAACAAACTCTCAATATATAGATCATTTACATAAAAAAAATATATCAAGTTTATTAAATCTGTTAAGTGTTTGGCTAAATTATGTTTATTTTTGAAAATGAACAGAATAACTGTTTTATTTATTAACGATTACGTTTACTTTTTTTTATTTTTATTTTTAAAATTTTCGTAAACTATAAACAAAAGAAACAGGGCTAATTATTTTTGTTTTTGTAAACAGAAAAAACTTATTTTCACTTGTTTTAAAATAACTTTGCATTCTCTTCTCTCTTCTATCATCTCGGACTACTCTTACATCTTGTTATCATCACCTCTGTCAGACACCTAGGACCATCACTCCATACCACAAATTTTGGCCCACCACCTCTCCCACCAGCCGCACCTCCACCAAACACCTCTTTTATTAGCAACCGTCTCAACCCACTACCTCCTCCGTCGACTGTCATCTTCACCCACCGTTGTTAATCACTATCATCGTCACCACTTTCACTTTCAGTCAACATTATCACCCACCTTCACCTACTAACTCTACCCTCTGCTTGCCACCTCCATTTATTATCTCCACTTAAAAACATGTATTTACTAAACATATTTTTCAATTTTACGTTTTAGAAAAATATACAAAAATATATATATATATTTTTTTGTAAATAAAAAATAAAAATTGTGGATGAGTGTTCACATGTTCGTTGGTAACGTTTACATTTACTATTTTTTGATTTTATTTTAAGAAAGTTTATAAATTATAAACAAAAATGTATTTAATAATGTTTTTTGTTTTAAAAAATATACAAATAGTTTTCAAAATTTAATAAATTCTTATAAATAAAAAAATATATGTTTTCACTTATTTTGTAAAAAACTTTTAATTTTCTCATTTCTCCTCTACTACTTACAACCATCACTATCAACCGCTACCTCTACCCACGACTTCTCCCGGCGACTGCTACCTCTACTCACCGTTGTTAGCCACCATCATTGTCACTAATTTCGTCCACTATTTTTAGCCAAAGATCACCACCTTCACCTTCTCCATCCCACATCTGCCACCTCTAGGTATTATGTACCTCCATTAAATAACATATATTTGCCAAACATATTTTTTATTTATTATAAATGAAAAGTAAAAAATTATAAACGTTACCAAATGTTTTAATTTGTTAAATACTTAACGATATCTAATGAATTATCTAATGAATTTATCGATAACTAATCTACATAATAGAACAAATAAAGTCAAGATCCATTCTGATTTCTGAAATTACATTGATTTCCCTTGTTAGTGTTGTCGTCCGTCCTAACGATGTTGATGGCGAGAAGAATTTTACCATTATATCCTTTAAATTTATTTCAGATTTTATAGTTAAAAAATTAATATGATCATTCCCCAACAGGACAAAAGGTTCTTAAATATATTTTTTTGATCGAATTCGTTCACTATGTAAAGTTCGTCAAGTTTATTATTTATACAAAAATTAAAATTGATCCCATAAGTAGAGCTATCTAAATCTATTATATTTACTTATAAATAAATGAATAATAAATATAATTTTAGAAAAAAAAAATTAAACAAATGTTTTCCGATTACATAGTTAAAATATCGATCAAATGAATTTTATTTTTTATATGAATAATATACTCGATAAACTTTGTATAATGAATAAATTCAATAAAAAAAAATATTTTTGATAATCATTTCCATAAAAGGCACAGCGTTTTCAAATCATCACCGCCGTATCCACGGCACCATCGTGTTCAAATCATGTCCCTTTAATCACACCCATTGTGGCTGATCATCCCAAAAAACTAACTACTCATCATTGGCTTGGTTAACCTTTACTTAATCAACTACTTAATATTACGCAGACTCATTATTGAGGAGAAGACAAAGAACCATTGGAACTCCATACTGAGGAGAAGACAAGTGTGGGAACGGCCGGGGGAAAGGATGGACGATGGCGACGATGAGGGGGTGGTGGGTGTTCATCCGATATGGTGGCGTGCATGAATTCGGGCGACGATGAGGGTGACCCGATGACGGCTCTGTCGTAGTGTCGCTTGCTCCGCCGGGGGCTCTTGTGGGCTGCTAGAGACGCGGGAGGAGAGGTAGCCAACGGAGTTTTGAGATGAGATAAGGGAGATTATTGCGAGGGAAGTGAGGGAGTATGTGACGACGTTGTTTTCGAAAGCTTCAGGATTTCATTAACGATGATGACGATGACTTCTTCAGTGCAAAGGGCAAAATTTGGTATTTTATTAATTAAAAATGTTAATATTAATTTATTCGTAATGGCTCTATAATGAAGAGAAAATGAGATGTATCTATATTGTCAAAAAATAAATAAATAAATAAAGGACAGTGTAATTTTAAAAATTAAAAAAAATTAAATGTGTTTATGAGATAGCTCAAGGAGGTTAATGTAATTTATCTAAGAAAAGAAAAAACATTTTCGACCATTAGTCTAACAAAGCTAGGAATAACAATAGGGCATGGTAGGGCCAGGCCGGGAAAAAGCTCTCCTATTCCCATCCTCTAATTGTTCGTGGTGAGAATAAAAAAAAATATCAAAAAAATAGCAAAAAACGGGATAAGAACGAGAATATTTTGAAAATAATTTTTAAAGTTTAAAAAAAAATATTAATAAAAATTATAGATAATATATTAAATAAGAAATATATAATAGTTAATGAATTAATAAAACTAAAAACATCAAATCTAAGAAATATAGAAGAAAAACTTGAATTAAATATAATATTTTAATATTTTAATATTTTAGACTTATTATATTTTTAAAAAATATATTTTATACATGTATTTATATTTTAAAAAAAAATTATTCTACGTAATCAGAAATGGAACGAGATAAAACAGAACGAAGGAAACAAACACTACTCTCATTCTGTTTGTTATCAAAGGTGAAAAAAATTCATATAACAAGATGAAAACGTGTGGTGACAGGGTGGAACGAAAAATATTATCATCCGTAAACAACGCTGAGCAACACTGGCACAATGCCCAAAAAAAAAAAAGAGCAATATGGAGAGGAACCTAACCATGACACTACTAAGACAGAAGTAGCTCTTATGTTAGACCAACTAGATGATTGTATAAAATTTTAACTTTGAGGAAGCTCTTAAATTTTATAATATAGATTAAAAAAATCAAAATTTAAAAGGTGAGATGTTAAAAAGCCAGATCAAACATCACCTGAAATAGTATTTTGTTTTTTAAAATTTTACAGCCATTTTAAAAATATATATAAAATCTTTACTAAACAATTTAAAAGATCATATAAAAACAAAAACGAGTAAAATTTTAATTTTTTTAACTTGTTAAAATGTTAACAGTCCAAAAATTTACACAAGAAAATTCCAATCTGGGCTTTGCTAAACATTCTCATAGCAGTATATAGATGAAGAGCGTAGGAGGTCATGGTGGTAAATTAGAGGTAGCGACGGTTGACGGTAGCCAGAAATGGTTGTCAGCGGCGGCGGTGGGATATGGTAACCGATGGTTGTGGACCGAGCCGCAGAGATGATGGATGGCCATAAACAGGGGTGTTTGGCCAAGTTTTTGTCACTGATTTTAATTATAAGTAATAATATTTTTTAAATATTTATAATTTTTACTATAATTTTTTATTAATTTTTTTTTTATTTCAGCTACAAGTTACAAGTTACAATTTATAATTTTTACTAAACACTAATAATTTTTATTATAAATTATAATTTATAAACTAATAACAGTAACATTTCCGAACACAATAGAGTGAGGGAAAGGGAATTAAAAAAGTAATAATGTCATGATAATCATTTTGGTGACGTGTAATTATTTGATAGTTTCGATTGTTTTTATTTAATTATATAACAAAAAATAAATTATAATTGGCTCACTTTTGTTAAAAAAAATAAGACAAGATATAATCCCCTTAACGTGAATAGCTCGTTCTCATTTACCAAAAATACCTAATCATTTTTATAGCACGAAATTATTTGGTAATTCCAATGCACCAAGTGGCATGTCTATGGTAGTGTTTGATATTATTAAAATTAATAATTTAAAAATTATAATTTATAATAAAAATTATGAGTGTTTGATAAAAATTATAACTTATAACCAAAATAAATAATAATAATAATTATAACTTATAGTAAAAATTATGAGTGTTTAAAAAAAATATAACTTAAAACTAAAATTAATAATAAAAAATTAAAAATTATTATGATTAATTTAGCAAATATCCCTAATATATGACATCTTGTGTGTAATTCGAGAGTACCAGATTTGAGCATTAACATAACATCTCATACGTGGTGCTTGAATAATCTTATAAAATCCCTATTTGAAAGTAATTATATACACCCCAATCAAAAAATAATAATTATTATTATATTCACGAAAATCAAATTAGGTGGTACTTAAATATGGTGCCTAAAACATAATTACCTAACTTTTTTTATATATATAAAAAGTATTTTTAAAAACTGTTTTTATAAATAATTAATTTTAACTACAAATTAATATATTTATCCGAAACTTATAATTTCTGCTTCAACCAGCAAGTACGATATTTATACAAACTTTTACTCGGCATTTTTCTTTTTTGAAACATGTACAAACAGTTCATCCAAAGATTATAACTTTAATCGAATCGAGCTCAAATTAAATTTTTTAAGAATTTGGTGATATTCATTTCCACTATTGTCCAAGATTGTTGGCAAGTTAGTGCTTGTTTCTTCTTTAATAGTCACCCATTTAAATCTTTTCAAAACCACTCAAAGTTTACTCGATTGTTGTTAACTTTAAAATTTTAAAATTAGTCGAAATGCAAATTGGCCTCAACCTCCATTATTTAAAAAAAAAAAAAAAAAAGAAGTTTACCTTCAATTCTCTGGAGGAGTTTCTTCACTTTCAGCTTGCACCCATCACAGTTTATGTGCACCTTGAGAACTTGTACCTGTCCCGAAAAGCCAAATATATATCAACCAAATCCAACACCAAGAATATATATATATATATATAGGCAAGTTTAAAGAGAGGGAAAAAAAAAACAGAAAAGCAGGAAAAGGGAAAGGCCGAAATCAAACGAGAACATTTTTCTCGAGAAAATGACAGAAAGTTGGTCGGAGGATGAAACTTTGAGACCTGAACTATTTGGAGGTCCGACTCATTTATGGACATTTTCAATAGTGGTGGCTTGTTTGCGAAGCAAGATGTAGAGCAGTTTTTTCCTATTTTCTGCTGCTCCTGCTGCCTTCTTTCTTTTCTTTTCTTTTCTTTTCTTTTATCTTTTTTCCTTTCCTTTCCCGGAAAAAGCGAAACCCTCAGGATTGTTCGCCAATCGTCAGTACTGGAGCAACTGGGATTTTCTCCCCCTCCAAAAAACGAGACAGATTTTCTTCGTGTTTTAAGCCAATGCTTTTTACTTGGCCCGTTTGGCAATTAGCTTTTTAATTTTTTTATTAAAAATATTGAAAAAATTAATATAATTTTTTTAACAAAAAAATAAAAAATTAAATAATTAAAAAAAATCAAGTTAAAATACAAATTCTCAGAAATTCTATGCAATTTCTAACTATTTTTAAAATATAATAATATCTTTTATTTGTACCTTATTTACTACTACTATCAAATACATATAATTGTTAATATCAAATATATATAAAGATAAAATTATTTACTCTGAACACAAAAAAAACTAATTTTTTTATTCAAACAACTAACTTTACAAAAGCAACCTTAAAAATTAAGTTATTAAACAACATATTTTAAATCAATAAATAAAAAAAAATTTAATTTTTAAGCTAATTGCCAATCAAGGCCTTATTATATGATTTTTTTAATTAGCTTTAGGCCCCTATAGGTAACTAATTTAAGATTTAAGTTTTTTTTTTTTGCATTTTAAACTAAAAAATTAAATTGAGTTTTAATTAGGTTGTTTGGTAATTTAACTTTTAAGTTAGTTTTTTTGAAATTAGTTGTTTGAGTAAAAAGCTAATTTTTTTTGTTTTTTGTTCAAAGTTGATAATTTTATCCTTTTATACATTTGATATTAACAGTTACATATAATTAGTGGTGGTAGTAATAAGGTATAAATAAATTGTATTATTGCATTTTAAAAATAATAAGCGTTTAATTTAAATATTTTAAAAATTTATATTTTGATTTGATTTTTTAATTTTTTTTT
>JAULJZ010019694.1:0-15801 GCA_032270985.1 Heliamphora pulchella
GTTTCTCATCAAAATCATCATGACCGGTGGTGCAGTCATCATTATGGATCTGGATGGCAATGTATTCTCCACTCCAGTTAACCTTGATCAGCTCAAAAAGTACTATCCTTGAGGTAAAAATAAAAATAAAATAAAAAGTTCGCTGAGTTGAAAATCAAAAAGGCAATTCAGGCAAAAGTTAAAGCGGCTCGCAAGGCCGAAAATCTGAAAGGGCAATCTTGGCAAAAGTTAGGGCATTACAAAAGGAGAGTGTTAATACCCGAGTGAAAACCGAGCCCGAACTACGTTATGGCCTAATTCCATCTTTTTGGGATACATAGGCAGTTTCTTTAAAAGAAGTTCGGCCACTTTCTTTGTTTTTAACCATCTTTGAATCTAAATAAGACCAATACAAACTAGTTTTTGAAATTTTGAAAACTTGGGATAAATTTGAACCATCTCAAGCATAAAGTTGGAGTTTTTCATTACTTTAATTGAAGCTACAAAGTTTTGAAATAAAAAGGTGGGCACGCAAGTCCCAAAGTCTACAAAAAAAAAAGCTATGAAATTTTTTTAAATGAAGCAGAAGTCCTCAAATCCTTCTCCTTTTCGCAGCATGTTTCCCCTCTTCTTTATCCTTCTTCTTCATGTCTTATATTAGCCACGTCTTGTATTCAGCAGAAAGCTCAGGGCATTGCAGCTCCTGCATTTTTGCACGTGAACAAGAAGGCTAGGCATCATGATACAATGTCAAAAATGGAGCCCGCAGCACAGATGGGAACAGACGATCATGAATGTTAGGAAAGATGGTCTGACTGCGACCGAACTGCCGCATAATCCGATGAGGGTAATAAAAGGTAGTCTGACGTAGGCCAACCAGCAGCACACCAGGATGATCCATAGTAGTCAAGGTCACGACGGAGATCCGTCACCAAGGGCACTGCCAGGTAATGTCTGGGCCGGTCAGAGAAGAAAGATACTGTCGCCAAGCTGCCTCGGTGTCACATATCTGATAACGGGGGCGGTAAAGGAAAGAAGCAGCATTGTGCTTATCACTGGGAGGCTTCTGAACAAGATTCACCCTCTCCATCAGCCAGATCTGTAGCAAGAGTTAGAACAATAAGAGAAAGGCTTTGTAGTGTAACAGTGAACTTGATATAAAAAAAAGATGTTGAGCTTACCTGAAGAAGTAAGGGGCTACCAGCAATGGAGTTGGTCTCACCACAATGAAAAGCGTCTAAGCCTAGCAATGCGTCGGCTAAAACAAGTGGCATGAAATCCCTCCCCATCCACATATGTCCTGCAATGTCAACCAAAGCACAACTAACTCGCCCATCAGAAGGGGCAAGAAGATATTGGGCTAGAAGGCAGAAGCAAAGTGCGTAGCATTGTCGTAGCTGAAAACCAAGGTCACTGAGGTCACCAATAGGATGAAACCTCTCAATAATCCAGGGAATGTCAAGACTGTCCCCCGAGGTCAGAAGAGAGGCCTCCCTCTTGGACAGACCGCAGAGTTGCATCACCTGCTGTCGAGCCGAGAGAAAGGGAGTGGGAACGATAACGAAACTCCGTGGCATCAGGTCCAACAAGGCAGTAAATTCCTCCGTAGCGGGGTAGAGTTCCTCAAAGCTGAATCGAAAGACATGAGACTGAGAATCCCACAGTTGGGCAGCAGCTGACAATAAGGGACTGTTAACCTCCACGGTCCTTAGTGAGAAAAGAGCATTCATGCCAAATGGGGTAAAATTCAAACGTTCAATGTGGAAAAATGCTTCAATCCATAAAGAAAGAGGAGAAGCCATCTGAGCCAGAGTAACAGCAAATGGAGCCTCCAGGTCAGTGATTATAAGGCTGAAAAAGAAATTTTGGCAAAAGGTCCATTCAAAGTGGCGACCGTCGTCTTGGAACTGGCGAATGCCAACACCAAAAAGCATAGTACAGTGACATCAGTCTTTTGACCAGGCGGCCGCCATATTGAAAATAGCAACCGCCATGTTAATCTCCTTGACAGTGGCGACTGCCAGGTTGTATTATGGCGACTGCTATGGTTGAACATGGCGGGTGTTTGTCAGCTTACAGTTTGTGTGATCTATATAAAGTGTGGCATTTGAATTATGCATCCACAATAATTTGAGAAGTAAGTGATGGAGAATCATACAAGATAAGGCAATAAATAGGCGCGAAGGCCCGAAATATATCAGAAGGTGACAAAATGTATCAGAACAAAAATAGGGGCACCTAGCCCCAATAAACGAAAAAATTAGGGCACGCAGGCCAATAAAGAGTAAATGTATCTGAGCAAGAAATAACAAAAAGAAGGGGGGCTCTCTCTCTCTCTCATGTGTGCCTCGAGCGGACTCGACGGGAAGGGTCGGCCTCCTCCAAGCTGTCGTCCACAAAAAGTCTGTCGAAGTCTTCACCATCGTCACTGCCAGAGGAAGAAACGACCCTGGATTGGCTCCGAGCAGATGAGACAGATCCTCTGGAACGAGCCTAAGAAGACGCCCAGAAGCTGCGACCTCGAACTGGAGCTGGGGCTGGGGCAGGAGGCCCAACTGGAGCTGGTGGCAGCACTACATCGGCAGCCGGAGCTGGAGGCCGTCAAAAGAGAAGCAAGACTCAAAGCAGAATAAAGATAAAAAAAATCCAAAAAATTTGAAAAGAACGCAAGAGCTACTTACAACGGCTATTGGTGTGAAAGAAACGTCGGCCGCCCGCATCGAGGCATCCATCTGCCAAACTAATACTCTCAAGCCGGTGACCATCAGCATCGTCTGGTCTAACCAAGCCTGATCGACCTGTAGAAAAGAACAGTTCAAAAAAAACTAGACAGATAAAGAAAGAACAAGTGACTAAAGAAAAGAAAGAAAACAAACCTAGCTAACGTCAGCCCTAAACTCCGATGCCGGTGGAACAGGAACTGGCAGAGAAAAAGGGAAGCCATATACTACAGTCTGGACGTCCCATGGGATCTCTGGACCCCTCACCCAGCCAACAGCATCACCAGTAGCAGAAGCGGCAGCGGCTCCACCAGCAGCAGCAGCAGCAGCAGCAACAGCAACAGCAACAGCCCCTCCAACGGCAGCATCAGCACCACCAGCCTCCGGTGCTCTCCTCCTGCCACCAGCCAGATCAGGACCTAGTGGTCCTAGCAGGTGGACC
Source organism: Heliamphora pulchella (assembly GCA_032270985.1). Lineage (NCBI taxonomy): Eukaryota > Viridiplantae > Streptophyta > Magnoliopsida > Ericales > Sarraceniaceae > Heliamphora > Heliamphora pulchella. Next base: position 3,142 of record JAULJZ010019694.1, read on the forward strand.
CAGGCCCAAGCGGTGTAGTCCCCCTCAGCAACTAGCAACTCTGCAGTATGGATCCCCACCAGCTCGAGGAGAAGGTCAACCCGACTCAGATCCTCGGTCCAACGCATACAAGCCGAAGGAACCACTGGGATCCAAAAGTGATCCTGGCCAAGCGACTGGTGAACCACTCACTCTCCCAGATAATACTCCCGCCCGAATGGGCCCTCCTGCAAGATACGCCTCGCTGCAATGTCACGGCTGCACATCAGATCCGCGCCGGCCCGATCCTCTATGCTCTCTAGACGTCCCAATTAACCTGTAGAATACAGTAAACAGTGCAGTGTATAATAACGATCAGTGTACAGTAATCAGTGTGCAGAGCAGAAGAGAATAGAGATAGTATAAGTACAGTGCAATGTAGCGAGCAGTAAAATGCAGAAAGTAATAAATGGTAAATAAAGATACCTGGTCAGGGGTCAGCCAGTCCAAGGAGACTTGAAAGCGGTCGATGTCCTTCCCCCCGACTTTCTTTCCCTTCAGCCCTCGGGATCACCAGGCTGCTCGGGGAATAACCAGAGGGTCTACCGCAGAGTTCTCTGGGACATGAAGCCCAAGGAACTCGTAGGTCCATAACTGCAAAGAAAAAGATGTCAGCAGGCAGATGGTAATAGATAATAGAAATAAATAACTGCAAAAGCAAAATAATACCTCCTAGAACCTCCAGTATCCCCCAATGCTGAGCTCCTGAGGGAACCGGGTTAGTGTCCTCATGAAACTGTAAAGAGTAGCCAGAGCAGCGCCGCCCCAATCGTACGATGCAACCCAGTTAAGACGAGCTAGGCCACCCAAGTAATGCAAATGAACGGTATTCTCCTTGTTCGAAAATAAGGAAGTACCGAACATGTACATCAGAAAACCCCGGGCGAGCCACTCATAGTAACGAGGCTCGGTGCACTAAAAGGGTCTGAACCACTCAAAGAACCAGGTGTATCTAACTCTGTCGTGATCTATTTGAGTAGGAACGGCCCCGAGGAAGTATGTCAGCGCATCAGTCGATTGGGCTATGGTCAGATCAAATGGGATGGGAGCTCCTCCAACCCGGATGCCGGTAATGAGCGCGAAGTCCAGATGCGTCAGAGTAGCCTCAAAGGTAGTGAAATGGAAAGTGTTGGTGGTATCCCACCACCGCTCAGCTAGGGCTATCAGCCATACCCGGTCGTTGCTCATCCTACCCAGTAGGGGTATGAAACGAGAAAAACAAGAGGCATCAATATAAGCCCAGCTGGGAGTAAGGAGAGCATCATACCACTCCAACACCTCCCCGGAGGCTGAACCTCTGAAACCTCGGACGTAGTGACGAGCCTGTAAAGAGAAGACAAGCAAAGTGCAAATCAAACACATGCCCTGAAAAGTCAAGAAAATCATTCAAACCCTAGGTGATGATCCTTTGGTTCTTTTCGAACCCTAGAATACTAGGCACCCTAACCCTAGGTTCATGGTTTTTGCACATCCTAGGCCTCTATTACTTTGTGTTAACCAATCTTTCCAAAAAAATAAATCTCTGTGTGTTGCCCCTTTCACCCTGACCGCTTTAGCATTAATTTGACCCAATCTTCTAAAAAAAAGGAGGGGGATTTTCTTAAAATCCTTGGATTTTCTTAAAAATTTTAGAATTTTCTAGAGTCTGTAAAATATATATATATAATAAAATAAAATAAAATAAAATATAAAAAAAATTCTTTGCCCCAAATTTTAGGATTTTTGACAAAAGTCCCTTTAAATTTATAGAATTTTTTAAATTTGCTCCCCTTAATTCTTCATAATTAGCCCCCCAAAAAAAAAAATTGCCCCCTTATGAAAATGAAAGTTCAAGTCCCTACTCTAAAATAAATAAATAAATAAATAAACCTTGTGTTTTGTCCCCCTTGTTGCCCTAATTTTCTAAAAATAATTTTCTTAATTTTTCAGGATTTTTGAAAATATTTCTTAAATTTCTGGGAGTCTTTAAAAATTTGCCCCAATCTTCCTAAAATTTCTTAGAACTTTCTAACAATATTTTAGTTTTTCTAGGATTTTTCTAAATTTTCCTAGAATTTTCAAAAATTTCCTAGGATTCTTCAAAATTTTTCTTAATTTTCTAGAATGTTCCTACTTTTTCCTAGGATTTTTTAAAGTTTATTTTATACATATATATATATATATATTCTAAGATTTCTTTTCTAAAAATTCTTCATTTTCTAGGGTTTTCCAAATTTCCTAAAGTTTTTCCTAAATTTTCTAAATTTTTTTCCAAGAATTCCCTATGATTTTCTAAAAATCTTTTCTTTTTCTTAAATTCTCTAGATTTTCTAAATTTTTTTCCCTTAATTTCCTAGGACTTTTGAAAATTTTCTGAAAATTTCTAACGCCCCCCTTAAATCCCTTTACCGTAATTTTTAGAAAATTTTTGAATTTTTGATAAAAATTATCCCTTTTAGTTTTTATGCCCCCAAAAATTGAAACAAAGATTGCTCCCTAGTTTTGTGTTTTTCTCAAAATAACAATAAAAACTTAAGCCTTTTATTTTGTGATTTTCACTAAAATAATCGCCCCTTTTGTTGGTTGTTTAAAAGATTCTAGTGTCCCTACTGTTTTAATCTCCATCGCATAGGTGCCTAAGTTAAGCTCAAAATTCCATAAATCATTATCACATAATCATCATCATCATATGGGGGATCTTACGCATACGTCTATGTTTGAGATATTTCATGTTTTGGTATTGAAACAGTAGGGATAGGAAACTTACTGATGGGCATCGACAAGACATGTGGTGATCGGGCTCTCGCAGAAGAACATCGGCAGCAACCACGTCATCTAGAGGCTCGTAGCGTCTCATCCCACATGGAACCACGCGATGAGGTAGAGGAGCATAGGTGTGCGGGTTGAAGGGTGACGGGCGGCCATCTCCAGCGTCGGGATCCAAGAAGTCAACCACCGCGGCCTCAGCAGCAGCATCTGTAGCCGCCTGTGCCGCAGCCGCTGCTCGCGCCTCCTCAACAACGGGACGGGAGGCAAGCTCCGCCTCGAGTACAAGAGCATCCATCGCAGCAGTGGGCTGCGTGGAAGTGACCCCACTAGTGGAAGGGTCCCGTCGTGCCTCCCGAGTCGTCATCCCCATGGCCCTAGCCCGCCATGAATAGAAAAGGAATCACGAACAATAAGGTAAACATCTCGCGCCACGAAGAACAAGGCACAAAAGCTCAAAGAACGAGAGGATGCAAGAGAAGGTTGGGAGAGAGTCGAGAGAGGGCAAAAGGTTAGAGAGAGAGTAAGGAATGCGCGAATAAGCCCAACCCGCACGACCCTAGGAATCTTATGCGCGCCTGGAGTTGGCGGTTGCCACTTCTAAAGTGAGCGACTGCCATGTCAGTGAAGCGACACATGGCGACCGCCATGTTGGAAGGGTTTGTACCCGGCGGCCACCATGTCAGAAGGGTTTGGGCTTGGTGACTGCTAGGCTTCCAAAAGTCACGTCGTGTTAGTTTGCCATTTTGACGTTTTGGGATTTTGGGAGGGGTTATTTGGGACTTTTAATACATGTTTTTGCCTATCTTATTATTTGCATGCATTTTATTTCCTTTGTGGGCGTATATTCTATTAGTATAGATTATTTTCTCTTTGTTTTATTAGTAAAAATAATTTTCAGAAAAACATAAAATCTTTATTTTTATTTTTATTTTCAAAAATAATTTCGTGTGTATGTTTTTCTGTGTGGTTTATTCCCCCGTTAAATTTAAATTTTTTTTTTCGTAACTTGGCTTTTAAATTATTTTTATTTCATGACTCGTCTCGAATTTTTAAGTCTTAACTCGACTTATTAATTCGTGGCTTTCTCCCCGATAAAATTAACTCTAAGTCGTAATTTGGCTTTAGTTATCCTTATCTCGTTTCCTGTCCCGTTTTTAGATCTTAACTCGACTTATTAGTTTGATATTTTTCTCGTTGGTCCTCCTCATGACCCTAAACTGACTCGTCGGTCCTTCTCATGACCTTAAACTGATGTTTGCAATACGTTGTATTTGTTATGCGTCATAATTAGTTTTATCTTACATCCTTGCATTTTGTCCCATGAACTACGTTTTTGTCTGACCCCTAGCAAAGGGATACGTATGCAGCTCGATGAAAATACGAGTACGACCAACATCATGTGCATGCTTGTATGTTTGTGGCATAAGATTGACGACTCGGTCAAATGGTTGTGGTCTCTGGATCTTTGATATAACCTGTTTCACGCGTTGCTATGCAAAGTTATATCAAAAAGGGGCAACTGTAGACACCCCAATTTGACCCCGCCTAATCTTAGGCGAATCCGATGATGAGAATAGGTGAAATAGTGCTTCAATTTGATCCTCGGGAGGTGATCCAAGCTCGGTATTTGAACCCAAAACCTTCAAACCAATGAAATTTTAACGAACCATCGAAACTTGCTGCCCAAATAAGGTGACCGCCATGTTTATTGTGGCGACCGCCAATAGAACCTCTTGGAAACCCTACCAAACGTGGCGACTGCCACCTTTCATCATGGCGACCGCCAGCTCCCATCATGGCAACCGTTATAAAACTTTGTGAAACCTTTCAAAAATATGGCGACCGCCAACTTGCATGGTGGCGATCGCCAACTCCAAATGGCCTGACGTGTCCCAAAAATATGGCAGCATTTCATTGGCTGATAAACTCTATAAATACCGTACCTCTGGTACGTTTTCAAGCACAGAAAATGAGTGAGAGATTTTGAGAGTGAGGCTCTGCCGAAACGCCGAACAATTTCGAGTCCCACGTCGAAATTCTACCGAAACACCGAGTTTCGAACCTCCGACACCCACATTGAAGCCCTGCTTGAATCACTACCTGAGGATCAACCTATTGGAGCATATTGCCAACTTGAGGATTCTCCGACAATCTAGGTATCTCGCTTAGATCCCCGATCTTTCTAAACTCCACTTTCTCTCTTTTGGAGTGATCGGGTTAATTTCTAATTTTAATTTGTACATTTTCTTTATTTGCGTAGTTAACATTATTATTACTTAATTTATTTCATTGAACTTAGTCTTTTAAATTAATTGCTTAATTTGCACTTTCACACTTAAGCGCATTGTCATTATACATTAAATGGAGCTAATATTTCTAATAATTACAACTTGTTAATGTTGTTAATTGTTATAATCAAAACACTTACATAAAAAATGGTCGTAATTATCAATATTACACCCATTTAATTCTAGTATTTTATTTCTTCTTTTTTCTTTTCTTTTTATGTTAATTTAATGTTCTAATATTTATTTTCTTTCCTTTTTAGTGTAATTTTCCTTCAAATAGCAATCTATTTCATTTTCTTTTATTTTCTTGTAACGGTAGTTTAATGCTCTATTTTATTTTATATTTTGCTTAACATTTCTTATATAGTTTTCTTTTTCTCTTCTTTAGTAGTAGTGTAGTTTTTCTTTTTAGTATCTTATTTCCTTGTAATGTAGCTTTATTTTTTTTGCCTTGTAATGTAGTTTTATTTTCTTTTAATATTTCATTTTCTTTCTTTCTTTTCCATTTCTTTTTCCTTTCTTTTTATAATGTTTACCTTATTCTCTGTTTCTTTACTTTTGTTAAACCAAAAAATAATAAGTTTTTTAATCTAATTTTCATTGTAATTTTCTTCTCTTTTATTTTCTTTTCACTTTATTTGCTTTTAGTATAAATATGAATAGTTAAGTTTTCTTTTAATAATCTAAATAAACATTTTCTAAACCTTTTCATTTAGCATCATTTTCTTTTACAAATTTTTTCTCCATTTTTTTTTCTTTATATTCTCAAACTCTCTTTTGTCATAACACTTTTTTCTTTTTTTTTTCTTTGCTAGTAAACTTTCTTTTAAACATAGAATTTACATATATCTTTTATTTTTAGTATATTTTTCATTATGTTAATGTTAACTTAGCTTGTTTGTCAATGTGCATATTTTAGTTATTTTTTAAAATTTTTTTGTCTAGTTTAGTGTATTTCTTGTTAACAAATCTTGTTTTGGCAATTTTGACACTTTCTAACATGTTTTTTCTTATTATTATTCTTCTACTTAAATCATGGCAATGTAGTTCATTTTAATAAAATTGCATGCGAGTATACTCCATGTATCCTTTTAGATAGAAATTGCATGCCATAGGACTTAGAATTTTTCTTTTGACACTTATTTGTTCTGGAGTGTTATGTACATATTTTATGTATTTTATATACTTGATTTTGCACGTTCTCTCTTTGCCTCTATTTTTTTTATTTGCATGCATTTGAGAAATCATATTAAAGAATCAATGATGATTAGTAGAGGCCAACCACATGGTTGGCCTAATGGAGTGCCTAACACCTTCTCCGATTCGTACCTTAGTCCCCGAACCCTCTTTCTCTGGTTAACATTTTAAAGATCAGTAGCCAATTTTTTTTTTTTGAGTTTTTCTCAAAAACTAAGTGGCGACTCTATTTTCAACAAAAGGGGTTTTCAAAAATTTAGTTTTCAAGGTGTTAAAAGATTTTTTAAAAAACATTCTCTGAATTTTTTATTTTTGAATATTTTTTCAAAATGATCCCTAAATCCCAAGTCCGAGTCATACACAGAGACCATAGCCTATTGGTATTAGGTTAGATCCACCATCCTTCACCCTATATGCAAGCAATGACTCTAAATCAAATGTACAAGATATCAAATATGAACAACAGAATACTTAAAACACCTTTACATGCTACTAATCTATCAACAACTGAATGGCCATAACAAAGGGGATGACGACCGTGACAAATATGAAGGAAAAGCTGGTAGCCGTAACATTTACACAACCTCAATATTATGCAAATATGAAGGTATATAGAATGAAGACCATGACCCATTTGTTTTAGGCTAGATCTACCATTCATTACCCAACAGAAAACTAAACAGAGATATACAAAGAAGAAAATACTAAACAGTGTTGGAGGCAAACTGTCAAAATCATTAATTTGAATACAAATTTTTTGATAAAAAAATACTAGACGGGTTATCGCCGAAATAGGCTCCAGTTTAAAAATTTTTGATGTCGAACGATCAAAATAAAACTCGTACGCCCAAAGTTAGATTTGGGATTATACCTTTCGAGATCTGGTAAAATGATTTTGATTACTACAACAACCATGAATGTGAATCATTCGAGTTGAAGTCCCGATGAAGCCTTCTATTGTATTCCCAGATGCGAGTCACTAACGTAGAATAGGCTACAATCTATCGTGATCTTGAACCTGCTAATCTAACCACCTAGGATTTACGTGGAAACCCAAATTCAATAATCAATGTCATGTGGAATGTGGGCTAGGGTTAGCATAGCCGCATATAGATAAGGTTACAGTAGAGACCTATGGAGTAAATATGACTTAGGCTTTTAATGTAGTTAGGAAAATCTGCCTGCCCCTGAGACAATTTCATAAAAACATAAATTATAATTCATACCACTAAAAAATCGTAATTGCACTCCCAGCCACATTCTCAAAAATCAATTATTCGAGTTCTTGTTATTAAATGCTTAACTCAACTTTCCACGTTAAGATTTCTAATACCTGCTAATTAAATTTAATTACTGATAATTTAATTTAATTGGCATCTTTAAAATTTCTTAAGCCCTTCTACTTAACTTATTTAACGGCTAGATAACTAAATCCACTTATAGGGTTTGGCCCGATTAAAACGTATAAATTTTCTTAAGGGGGTATCATCAATCTTGAACAATCGGGACGTGAATTTCGTCAATAATTAATATTTGCCATATATTTAATACCGTTATCCAACTCACCGGAAATATTGACCGATAAAAGATTACACCTTCTAATGAATCAAAATAACGAATAATAAATATACACGAATAATAATTATTTTAGGATTAAGAGCATAAACACTCATAATAACCTTGAGATGTGAATTAATTTATATAGTTAGTATAAAATTAATTACCCCAATATGGTCCTGTTTAATACACAAAATGTACTAGTACAGAGAGTCGGAACAATAGACAACATTATTATCTGTTTCCCGTAACCAAGACAGGCCTACTAAAACTCTGTGCTACAGTCGTACCGATGGTTTGTCCAATTACATCTAAACTGTGAACCATAAATTTATATTTTTCAACAACCTATAATCTGTTCTTCTGTGTGCAAGCCGTACTCTACACACCAGATTAAATACTGTACAGAATAAAAGATATCTATGCATAACATTAAAAAATGATATCACGTACATTGCTCGTTAAGATTCTCATAAAATAAAAAATAATATTATTAAAAAATAAAATAAAATACTAAAATCAACAAAATTCATGATTTCTTAGTATACTACCCTGATAATCTCCCACTTATACTCAGAACTATACTGCCATACATCTAACTCCTATGCCCTCTATATGACTATCAAAAGTCTTAGCCGTTAGACTCTTTTTAAAAATATCTGCAATGTTGTCCCTTGATGCAATCTTAGTCATAGCAACATCATCTCTCTGTACAATTTCTCGTATCAGGTGATATTTACGCTCAATGTGTTTTTTTTTTCGTGTGAACTCTTGGCTCCTTCGAGTTTGCAACCGCTCTGCTATTGTCACAATAATGTGTAATAGCCGACTGAACTAAAGGCACCGCATCTAGATCCAATAGGAAGTTCTTGAGCCAAGAAGCTTCCTTGGCTGCTTTAGAAGTTGCCACGTACTTGGCTTCCATGGTGGAATCAGTAATATAGGACTGCTTGATACTCCTCCAACTTATAGCTCCACCTCCCATGGTAAATACATATCTTGAGGTAGACTTAAGGGAATCTTTGTTTGACTGGAAATTCGAGTCTGTGAAACAAAGATTTTCGTATGATTTTTCATCTTCTCTATCTCCTCAGGTGCCATAGGATACTGGTTCTTGGATAGAGTGATTCTATGCCTAAAAGAAAAAATCCTTTCTTGGAATCTTACATGCTAAAACGAGTAAGGATATCATCGATATACTTTGCTTGTGATAAGCCTAACATCATTTTCTTTCGATCTCAAAAAAGTTTATTCTCAAGGATGTGACTGGCTTCTCCTAAGTCCTTTATATCGAACTACCCAGATAACTAAACTTTTACCAAAGATAACACCCCCAACTCATTTTTGATGAGCAAGATATCATCTACATAAAATACTAGAAAGACCACCACGCTTCCATCATGCTTCTTGTACACACATGATTCATCTGGACTTTGATCAAAATATAAGACCTTATGGCTTAATCAAACCGAGTATTCTAAGACATCGATGCCTTCTTAAGTCCAAAAATGGATCTCTTAAGCCTGCATAATATGTGCTCCTGGCCCTTTCCTATGAAATTGTCTAGTTATACCATATAGATACACTCGTCAAGACTTCTGTTAAGAAAAATTATCTTGACATTCATTTGCCAAATTTCGTAATCAAAATAAGCGGCAATAGATAAGAGATTCCGGATGAACTTAAGCATGGCTATTGGCGAAAAGGTTTCCTCACAATCGATCCCTTCTTTCTGAGTGAACCCTTTTACAACAAGCCTAGCCTCGAAGGTGTCTACTTTCCCGTTTGCTCATCTCTTTCTCTTGTATATCCACTTGCATCCTATGGGTTTTATCTCTTAAGGTGGTTCTACACGTTTCCAGACCTGATTAGAATACATAGATTCCATATCTGAATTCATAGTCTTTTGCCAAAGAACTACATCTTTATCCTGGAGTGCTTCGTTATAATTACATGTTTCAGTATCCAGTTTTATCATAATCCTATCAAAAGACTCTCCTAAGAAATATATATCGATCGGGTTGATGAACAATCTTCTCACTACAACGAGGCACTACCTGCATCTGTGTACTAGCAGTAACATACTATGCAGAATCTAAACCCTGTGCACCATTTCTCACATGCTCGTTTGGCATGTTAATAGTAACACCCTAATTTGGTTCAAGATCCGCACCTGTCCCAATAATCCTCCCATTATGACGAGGCAATGGATATCAACGACTTGTGGTTTCTCTTTCGTTCTACTGGTATTTTCTCTCAATTCTTCTAGAACAATTTTACTTTTGAGTCTATGGTCCATAATATAATCATCTTTCAAGAACGGAGCATTGGTGCAAACAATAACCTTCTGATCCTTAGGATTATAAAATAAATCACCCTTCATTCTTTTGGGATACCCGACAAAGAAACGGACTTCTGTTCTCAATTCTAACTTACCCACGTTCCTTTTCAGCACATGTGCTGGACACCTCCAAATTCGAATTGTCTCAGACTAGGCCTACTCCCAGTCCACAATTCTGTGGGAGTAGAAGGTACTGACTTAGAAGATACTGACTTAGAAGGTACCAAGTTCAAGATATAAGCTGTTGTCTCTAATGCAAGTCTCCAAAACGAATCGGGTAATTTCGAATAACTCATCATCTACCTTACCATCTCCATAAGAGTCTTATTCCTTCTTTCTGTTACACCATTCTGCTGCGGAGTACCTAATGTAGTCAACTAGGATATAATTTCTTCTAACGACAAGTAGGCCCTAAACTCTCCAAAGAGATACTCGCTACTACGGTTGGATTATAGTGATTAAATATTTTTACCCACATGCTTCTCCGCCTTCGCCTTGAATTCATTGAATTTCTCAAAACATTCAGACTTACGGTGCATTAAGTAAATGTATCCATACCTTGAGTAGTTGCCAATAAAACTGATGAAGTACTCAAAACCACCTCTAGCCCGGATAGTCATAGGACCACACACATCAGAGTGAACCAGTTCCAACAGTTCTTTAGCTCTATAGTTTTTGTCCGAAAAGGGCCTCTTAGTCATCTTACCCTCTAAATAGAACTCACAGACTGGAAGTGCCTCTACTTCTAATGAACTCGAAGGTCCATCTTCTATCAGTCTATTTATCCTTTTTAAATTAATATAACCCAAGCGTAAGTGCCAAATAAACGTTTGGTTCATTAAAGAATGATCATTTCTCTTATATGGTAAACAACATGTGTTATTCAATTCAGTTAGTTGTAGTATATGAAAGATACGAGATATAACATACATATCATCAACCAATGTACCAGAAAAAATAAAATATTTATTTTTTTTAATAACCGCATAGTCATTAAAATGAACAAAATATTTGTTCTTCACTAAATTAAAAATCGAAATTAAATTCATTCTAATAGAAGGTACAAATAGACAATCTTCTAAAAGTAAAACCCTATCTCTACTAAAACTGAGAGTGGCATCTTCTACTGCAACTGCTGCTACCTTGGTATTATTGCCCATATGTAGGTAAATTTTTTCATCACTAAGCTGCCTGGTGTAGACACCCCAATTTGACCCCGCTTAATCTTAAGCGAATCCGATGATGAAAACAGGAGGAATAGCGCCTCAATACGATCTTCGGGAGTTGATCCAAGCTCGATATTTGAACCCAATCATCAAAAACCTTCAAAATCTCCGAAACCAATAAAATTGATCCAAACCATCAATAACTTGTTGCCCAAGTCATTGTCAGAAGTGGCGACCGCCATGTTTAATGTGGCGGCCGTCAATAGAACCTCTTGGAAACCCTAGCCAAAAGTGGCGGCCGCCAACTACAATATAGTGACCGCCAACTCACATTGTGGCCGCCGTCAATAGAACCTTATAGAACCTTTTCCAACCCAGCGGCTGCCAACTTGCATTGTGGCGGCCGCCAACTTCAAATAGCCTGACGTGTCCCAAAACGTGTCAAATTGTCATTGGTTGAAGAATTCTATAAATACCGTACCCCGGCGTACGTTTTCAGTACGAATTTTGAGTGAGAGAGACTCTGCCGATATACAGAGCAATTCCGAGCCCCGACGCCGAAGCTTTACTGAGATACTGAGATCCGAGCCTCCGATAGTCTCAAACCCTAACTTGGATCATCACCTGAGGATTGGATCGTTGAAGCACATTCCCAATTTGAGAATTTCCCGGCAATCTAGGTATCTTGCTTAGATCCCTGATCTTTCTAAACTCCACTTCCTCTCTCTTGGAGTGATCGGGTTAATTTTCAATTTCCATTCACATTTCTTCTTTTTATTTACATAGTCAATCTTATTTGCTTCATGTAATTCGATTATGTTTTTTAATTGTTTAGTTAACTAATTTCCTCACATTCACACTTAACACATTTTTTATTTTCTTTATTTCATTAAATCATTAAAATAGTGTTAACATGCTTTGACAATTACAACTAATCAATATTGTTAATTGTTACCATAATACACTTATACGCATATGAATATAGTTGCCAATACTATATTCATATTTGGCAATTAAATAATTACATTTTGGTTTCTTTCATTTTTCTAGTGCTACTTTAATATTATTTACTAGTCTATTCCATTGTCTTTTTTTTTTGTAATTTTCCTTACTAGCATTAGTTTAATTTTTTAATATTTAATTTTCTTTCTCTTTAATATTCAATATTCCTTCATTAGTCTTTGTTTTTCATTTTTATTCTCTCTTTTTTTAATAGTAGTGTAATTTTCCTTTTTAGAATTTTATTTCTTTTTCATTTTTTTTTCTTATAATGTAGTTTTGATTTTCTTTTTAATGTACCATTTTCTTTCTTTTTCTTTTCTTTTCTTATAATATTAGTTTAATA
>JAULJZ010019705.1:0-15801 GCA_032270985.1 Heliamphora pulchella
ACTCAAAGTACTGTACATCATCTGAACACAATTAATCAATCACTTCGGGATTAAGAGTTCGTGCAATATATGATAATGCGGGATGTGGATCAATTCATATAGTCAGTATGCATTCATACATCACAAATATAAATATAAAACCATAAATGTAAAACAATTTCAAATGTTTCTCATTAAAATGCCAGGGACCCAGAATAAAATATATAAAAAGCATGACTTTTCTGTATATATTCCCTACATCCCAAACTCTAAAAAATATAAAGAAAGCTAAGAAATTCAAATAGCAAAGAATGTCCCTCAAATCCTTCTTCTCTTCGCCTCTTGTCCTCATTCTTCTTCTTTATCTCTCATCTCCTTATCCTGGATCAGCCACACCTTATGCTCTTTTGGTAGTTTCGAGTACTACAACTCCTACATCTCCATCAATGAACAAGATGGCCAAGCCTTCTGATATTTTGCCAAAAATGGGGCCTGAAGGGAGGATAAGTACATACAACCTCAAATGCCATGGAATATGATCTGACCCCGACCAAACTGCCTCATAATCCAGTGTGGATAATAGTAGGTGGACTGTCATAAGCCGATCAACAGCACACTAGGATGATCCATGGTAGTCAAAGTCATGGTATGGATCCTCTCCTAAGAACACTGCTAAGTGATATTTGTACATCAACAAGGAAAAATATTGTCCCTAAGTTGTCTCAGTGATGCCTATTTGATAAAAATGATGAAGAATGAGAACAACAGGACTGTACCTATCTGTGGCCGATTTCTACATACGATTCACTTTCTCCGTCAGCCAAATCTATAAAAGGAATAAAGAGGTAAAAATTGAGAGAAATTAGTAAAAAGAGATAAATGCGAGAAAAAAATAAAGAGATTAACCAAAAAGAGAGAAAAGTGGTAAAAATTGAGAGAAATAAAGCAAAAAGAGAGAAGAACGGTAAAAGCTGAGAGGGGGAGTGAGTGTAAGCACGTGGTCAGTTTTGTAAAAATGGCCAACGAGGATTATGAGATGAATAGAGGATATAATGATGGGCCCTTGGCGCCCAATCCTGAACTAGATGAAGGGGTAGAAGATGGTGCATGTGGCTACAGCGGTCATGATGTTGAGCCTTCAGAGCCCAAGCCTGAACTAGATGAAGGAGAAGAAGAGGCTAGTCAGGGAACCAAGAAAGCGCCCTCAAAATATATCAAAGTATACGACAAAACACAAGTGAGCAGCAGAGTTTGGATACTTATGGTCTACAAACCAGCATAAATGCACTCGTGATGGTTGAGTTGGGGTGAAACTGGCCAACTTGAGCACACAATAGAAAGGCCTCCAACAGAGATTCGAGAAGGAGGCAAGCCAATCATCGAAGACTCGTAGAAGGGGTAAGTGGGAGGTGATTAATCTGTAAATATGCTCCTTTGATGAAAGAAGGTTGGGTAAGGCTGTGTGTTTATAATGGGCCAAAGGCAACATGTTTTTAACTGATAGTGGGCTTTGAAAGGGTAGAAACGCTAAAAGACATACCAAGAGAGGATTGTTGACAAAAGGAAAGGAAAAGCAAAAATGAAGGGTTCTGAATGTTACCTGAAGAAATAGAGGAGTAACAGCAAGGGTAGTGGTCGCGTCGTGATGAACAACGTCTAGGCCAATCAGGGTCTCAACAAGCACCTTCGGGACAAAATCTTTTCCCGACCACATCTAACCTGCAATGTCAACTAGTAGGAAGCTAACTCATCTATAAGAAGAAATGAAGAGGTAACGAGCAAGTAAACAGAAGCACAGGGCATAACGGCGCCATAACTAAAAGTCGAGATTGCTAAAGTCGCCAGTGGAACGGAATCCATCTATAATCCTAGGAATGTCGAGGCAATAATCAGATGTCAAGAGAAAAGCCTCCTTCTTGGATAGGTCACAAAGACGCATCACCTATTGCCGGTTAGAAAGGAAGGGAGTCAACATTGCAACAACTTTTCACGGAGTGAGGTCTAGAATGGCAGTGAACTCTTCTATAGTGGAGCATAATTCTTCGAGGCCAAAGAGAAAAACATGGGATTGTGGATCCTATAGTTGTGCAGTGGCTCGTTGGTCTTGATAACCCTCAAAGAGAATAAAGAGTTGATACCAAAGGACGCGAAGTTGAGATGCTCAACGACTAAAAACTCCTCTATCCATGCGGAAAGAGAGTTATGAAATGATGCCATTATGCTGAAAGGGACGAGGAGTGAAGGGTTCTAGTTCATCTTTTATAGGGCATGAATAGGCTGAACACCAGAAGGCTCAGAAAAGTTCAAGATTCTCGCGACTGCAACCTTGGAGGTCATGAACGCAACATTTTGTACATGGCCACAAATTGTTCTTAGTGCGATCGTGTCCTTTCCACTATACTTTCTTGCAACTGAAAGGTCCAAACCTAGCTCCCGCAACCTTCAAAGGTTGCGGGTGTACCCTTTTTCGTCCATTTTGTGTATCTTTTTTTTTCTGTTGGCTCTTTTCTACCGTGTGTCTGATATTTTGTTGTTTTCAGACAAGACAAACCACTTGAAGAATAAAAGTAAATTCTTGTAAAATTTAGCCTATGACTCGAGACTTGTATCATACATTGTACAAATAAGACAGTAATAACAATGAAGTTTCCCATACAAGCATTGTTAGGGTTGGTATACTGAAAATTATATTTTTAGTATTTAATTTTATTTTAATAAAATTTAATTTTTTATTTTATGAGAATCTTTATGAGCAATGTATATGTATCATTTATTTAATGTTATGCATGTATATCCGATAGTCTGTATAGTATTTAATCTGGTGTGTAGAGTACGACTTGCACACAGAAAATCAAATTTTAGGTTCTTGCATAATATAAGTTTTATATTTACAATTTATATAGAAATAGACATACCATCGATACGACTGTAGCATAGAGTTTTAGTAAGCATGTCTTGGTTACGGGAACAGATAATAGCGTCGTTTATTATTCTGACTCTCTGTACTAGTACATTTTATGTGTATTGAGCGAGGCATTTGGGATAATTAATTTTATACTGACAATGTAAATTAATTCACACCCCAAGATTATTATGAATAGTGCTTATCATCTTAATCCTGAAATAATTATTGATTTACATATATTTAATATTTGTTATTTTAATTCATTAAAGGGTACAATCTTATATAGGTCTATATTTTTGGTGAGTTGGATAGCAGTATTATTTATATGATGAATATTAATTATTAACAGAATTCACATCCCGAAAGATCAGGATTGACGATACCCCATTAAGGAACCTTATAAGTTTTGACCTGGCCAAACCCTGCAGGTGGATTTGATTATCCGGCTGTTAAATAAGTTAAGTGGAATAGCTTAAGGAATATCAAGATGCCGATTAAATTAAATTGTCAGTAATTAAATTTAATTGGCAGGTATTAGGAATCTTAACATGGAGAGAAATAGTAAGCATTTAATAACAGGAGCTCAATAAAAGATGGTCTTGAGATTATGGATCAGAGTGCAATTATAATTTTTTAGTGGTGTGAACAGTAATTCAGTGTTCTATAAAAATTATAGAAATTGCTGCTTGTTTTCATAATTGTAGATACCGCTATGAGGTTTGCTTAATTACGAAAATCGCTAATATGTGTCTATGTTCAACTGAAAGTTTTACTCATAATTACTCTCCAGGTCCCTACTGTAGCCCTATAAATATGCGGGCAGGCTGAACCAGTTTCATAACTTGTCTTTAAGACTGAAGCTCACCAGGTTCTACCGGTACGAGTTCTCGATAGTTCGTAGCCCACACTACGTTTGAGAATAACATAAGAAAATACAGTAGAAGATCTAACATGAGCTTCAACTTGGATTCAAATCATAATTGAAGATTCAACCGGTAAAATAGTATTTTTCTAAATTAACTTCAGATGCACGGGTTTTATTTTGATCGTTCGTCATCAACAATTTTATCTGGAACCCATTTTAGTGTTTGTCCGTCCAGTTATTTTTTTTCTTCAGATAATTGTTTGTAAAAATAAAGATCTTAACAGTTTTGCCTCCAACAATTGGTATCAGAGCCATTTTATTTTTTTATTTACGATTATCGGGGCCGGATAGTTTTAGAACTACGCTAACTATTGTTTTGCAGGCGTTCTAATCTCGATTTTATGATCGTCATTTATTTTTCATGTTTGATTGAATGGTGTGAATGATTATTATTTTTTTAAATCACGAGGGTTAACCGTGATAGATCGAATGTAAGCCTTCGGGATCAAATTTTGTTTACTAGAAAAGTAACTTGGATATAGCTTTAACTACTAATGATATTCCTTCAATAGCAAAAAATATGTCTGTTTTAGAAAAAAGTTCTTCCTCTGGGCCGAAAGGCATGAAGAAAAAAAGGATTCAGAAATAGAGAGACATGATTTTTAGGGTAGTTAGTGGGCCACGGACTGGTGTGAAAAAGTCAAAAGGTAGATGTTTTCACTGTAATTAGACACGACACTAGAAAAAGTTATGTCCAGTATTTCTTAGAAGGCATAACAAACAGGATAATTTCTGTTCACTAGTTGTGAAAACATGTTTAGCGGTATTTTCTACCGATACCTGGTGTGTAGATAAAGGAACCACTAATCATGTCTATCATTCTTTGCAGAAATTTCATAAAACTCGACAACTTAGTGATGATGATATTTACCTGCATATGGATAATAATACAAAGGTAACAGCAGTTGCAGTAGGAGATACCACTCTCAGTTTTGGTAGAGATCGAGTTTTAATATTAAGAGATGCCTTTATGTACCTGCGAATAGAAGGAACTTAGTTTCTTTTTCTGAATTAGCTAAAGACGAATATTTAATTTATTTTAATAACTCTATGGTTATTAAGGATAATAAATGGGTTATTTGTTCTGGTACATTGATGGATAATCTTTATAATATTACTTCAATCTCTCCTATACTGCAACTGACTGAAAGGAATAACACATCTAATTTACCATATAAGAGAAAGTTTCATTTTTTAATGAACCAAACGTTTTTTTTACACTTACGCTTGGGTCATATTAATTTAAAAATGATAAATAGACTGATAACAGATAAACTTTTGAGTTCATTAGAAGTGGAGACACTTTCACTCTGTGAATCTTGCTTAGAAGGTAAAATGACTGAAATGCCCTTTTTTGCCAAAGGCTATAGAGCTAAAAAATCGTTGGAGCTATTTCATTCTGATGTGTGTGGTCCTTTGACAATCCAGGTTAAAGGTAGCTTTGAGTACTTTATTAGTTTTATTGATGACTACTCAAAATATGAATACATTTACCTGATGCACCGTAAGTCTGAATGCTTTGAGAAATTCAAAGAATTCAAGGCAGAGGCAGAGAAACGTCTGGGTAAAAGTATCAAATCATTACGATTCGACCGTGGTGAAAAATACCTCTTTGGAGAGTTTAAGAACTACTTGTCATCAGAGGTGATTACAACCCAGATGACTGCACCTGGCACTCCGTAGTAGAATGGTGTAGCAGAAAGAAAGAATAGGACTCTTATGGAAATGATAAGGTCAATGATGAGTTATTCAGGTTTATCCGATTCGTTTTGGAGACTTACTTTAGAGACAGCGACTTATATTCTGAACATGGTACTGTCTAAACCAGTATCTTCTAGTCCCATAGAATTGTAGACCGGGCATAAGCCTAGTCTGAAACACATTCGGATTTGAGGGTGTCTAGCACATGTACTGAAAGGGAACGCGGGTAAGTTAGAATCGAGGATAAAAGTTTGTTTCTTTGTGGGTATCTCAAGGGAACGAAGGGTGGTCTATTTTATAATTCTAGGGATTAGAAGGTCATTGTTAGTACCAATACCTAATTCTTAGAAGAGGATTATATTATGGATCACAGGCCCAAAAGCAACATTATTCTGGAAGAACTGAGAGAAAATACTAGTAAAACAGAAGAACAAGTAGCTGATATTTCATTATCTCGTCGTAATGGGAGTATTATCGGGACAAGTGCAAATTAAGAACAAAGTGCTGATCCACAGGGTTCAGATTCTACACAGCGTAGCTAGTACACAGACACAGGTAGTGCCTCGTCATAGTGAGAGGGTTGTTCATCAATCTAATCGGTATATGTTCTTAAAAAAGTCTTTTGATAGGATCTAAGCAGAACTAGATATTAAACCCTGTAACTACATTAAAGCACTTCAAGACAAATATTCAGATTTTTGGCAAAGGGTAATGAATTCAGATATGGAATCTATGTATTCCAATCCAGTCTCAGAACTTGTAGAACCACCCGAAGGGATAAAATCCATGCAAGTGGATCTAGAAGAGAAAAAGAGTAGCAGACGGGAAGGTTAAAACCTTCAAAGTTAGGCTTATTACTAATGGGTTCACTCAGGAAGAAGGGATCGATTATGAGAAAACCTTTTCACCGGTAGCCATGCTTAAGTCTATCTGGATTCTCTGATTCATTACTTCTCATTTCGACTATGAAATATGGAAAATGGATGTCAAGAAAACTTTCCTTAACGAAAGTCTTGATGAGTATATCTATATAATACAACCAAAAGGATTCATTGCAAAGGGCCAGGAACACATGTTGTGTAAGCTTAAGAGATCCATTTATAGATGTAAGCAGGCATCAAGGATTTGGAACACTCGATTTGATCAAGCCATTAAGTTTTATGATTTTGATCAGAGTTCGGATAAGTCCTGTGTGTACAAGAAGCGTGACGGAAGCGTGGTGATCTTCCTAGTACTTTATGTAGATGATATCTTGCTCATCGAAAATGATGTGGGGGCATTATCTATAGTTAAAGTCTGGTTATCTGGACACTTCAATATGAAGGACTTGGGAGAAACCAATCACATCCTTGGGATTAAGCTCATGTGAGATCAGAAATAAAGGATGTTGGGCTTATCACAAACAAAGTAAATCAATGATATCCTTGCTCGTTTTAGCATGCAGGATTCCAAGAAAGGGTTTCTCCCTTTTAGGCATGAAATCACTCTATCCAAGAATTAGTGTCCTAAAACACATGATGAGATAGAGAAGATGAAGGCTGTTGGTTCCTCATGCTTAGACAGTAGGAAGTCTCATGTATGCTATGCTTTCCACTAGACCCGACATCTGCTTTGCCGTTGACATGGTTAACAGATATCAGTCTAACCAAGGGTAGGAACATTGAACTGTAGTAAAAAATATAATCAAGTACCTGAAAAGGACTAAGGATTATATGTTAGTTTACCAGGCAGATAGTCTAGTACCTTTAGGGTATACAGACTCAGATTTTCAGTCAGACATAGAGCTTATATTAAGAGACAACCTTGCAAATCCTTTACAAAGAGCTTATTGGCTATGATTTTTTATAGTCATGTAGAGGGCAAGAATGTCAAATGTATGACAGCATAGTTTTGAGTATAAATGGGAGATTATTAGGGTTAGTATACTGAAAACTATATTTTTAGTATTTAATTTTATTTCAATAAAATTATTTTTTTATTTTATGAGAATTTTTATGAGCAATGTATGTGTATCATTTATTTAATATTATACTTGGATGTTCGATATTCTGTATAGTAATTAATCTGATGTATAGAGTACGACTTGTATACCGAAGATTAGATTTCAGGTTTTTGCAGAATATACGTTTTTTGTTCACAGTTTAGATGGAAATGGGCATACCATCAATACGACTGTAGCTCCAAGTTTTAGTAGGCTTGTCTTGGTTTTGAAGAACAGATAATAGTTTCATGTATTGTTTTGACTCTCTGTGGTAGTACACTTTTTGTGTATTAAACGGGATATTTTGGGTAATTAATTTTTTACCAACTATATAAATTAGTTCGCGTCCCAAGATTATTACGAATAATGCTTGTTCGCTTAATCCTGAAATAATAATTGATTTGCATATATTTAATATTCATTGTTTTGATTCATTAGAGGGTGCGATTTTATATGGATCCATATTCTCGGTGAGTTGGATAGCGGTATTATTTATATGACGAATATTAATTATTGACGGAATTTACGTCCTAAAAAATTGGGATTGACGATACCCCCTTAAGGAACCTTATAAATTTTGACCGGGCCAAACCCTGCAGGTAGATTTGATTATCCGGCGGTTACATAAGTTAAGCGGAAGAGTTTAAGGAATATCAAGATGCCAATTAAATTAAATTGTCAGTAATTAAATTTAATTGGCGGGTATCGAGAATCTTAACGTGAAAAAAATGGTAAGCATTTAATAATAGGAGCTCAATGCAAGATGGTCTTGAGATTATGGGTCAGAGTGCAATTATAGTTCTTTAGTGGTGTGAACTGTGATTCAGTATTTTATGAAAATTGCAGAAACCGTGGCTGGTTTTTCATAATTGCAGAGACCGCTATGAGGTTTGTTTAATTGCGAAAATCGTTAATACGTATCTGTGTTCCACTGAAAATCTTACTCATAATTACTTTCCAGATCCCTGCTGTAGCTCTATAAATATGCGGGTAGGCTAAACCAGTTTTATAACTTGTCTTTAAGACTAAAGTTGTTCAAGTTCTGTCGGTACGAGTTCTCGATATTTCGTAGCCCACACTACGTTCGGGAATCACATAAGGAAATATAGTAGAAGATCTAACAGGAGTTTCAACTTGGATTCAAATCATAGTTGAAGATTCGACCAATAAAAATGTATTCTTCTAAATTAACTTTGGATGCATGAGTTTTATTTTGATCGTTCGTCATCAAAAGTTTTATTTGGAGCCCGTTTTAGCATTTTTTCGTCTAGTTATTTTTTTTCAGATAATCGTTTGCAAAAATAAATATCTTGACAGTTTTGCCTCCAACAAGCATAACCATATGAGCAAAAAGGCCTAAGTATATCTGAAGGTGCAAGGGCATCCTGGCCCATCAATAAATTAAACCAGGGCACACAGACCCAAAAAGCTAAATGTATTAGAATGTATCAAGAACGGTGGGATAAATGAAGTTAGTACAAATAGAAGGGGAGAATCTCTCTCTCTCTCTCTCTCTCTCATAAGTACCTACAGCGGATTCGACAGGGAGGGAGAGGTACAAAGGACCCTACATCTAAGGGATCGACCTCAGTAGAATCGAACAGCTCCTCCAGGTCATCTCAATCATCATCACCACTGCTAGAAGTAGATACGACCCTAGAACGGCTCTAAATAGATTAAGAGAATCCCCGAGTAGAGCAAGCCCGGGAGAATGCACAAGATCCACTACCCCGTGCCAGACCTCAGACTGGTGCCTATGGTTGTGGAAAGAAAGATACTGATAAGTACAAAGTATTGAATTCAATATGAAGAATTGAATAGCGAATCAAGAAGTACTTACAATAGTCTCTAGAGCGAAAGCAATGTCGGCCGCCCAGAGAGAAGCATCCTGCTAGCGAACCAGCCCCCTCTGACCAGATACTTGAAGTAGCACACAGTCTGCCCATGCCTGGCTGACCTACAAGAAAGAAATTGGATTTGAGTAAACTGAATGGGGATTAGAAAAGGAAAAGAGAGGACACGGATAAACCTGGGTGATGTCAACTCTAGGACTGGTGGAACTAGGACAGGAAGGTCAAACGAATAGCCCGCTATAAAGATGGAAAAGTCCTATGGAATCTCTGCACCTGCTGCTCCTCTTGCTCCTGCATCAGCTGCCTTGGCAGCTCTCGCTCCTTAGCCGGCTGCTATGACGACTCCAGCTCCTACTTCTAGCACAGCTGCCGCCTCTACTTCTCCTGCTCTCCTCTTGGCTCTCCTCAGTCCAACTGGAGGAACCTCTGTAACCTCGAGACGAGGACCCATTGATCCCATCAAATGCCCTCTCGCCCATGTCTCGTAGTCGCCTGCAGGCTCCAACAAGGTAGATGCATGGATGCCAACCACCTCCAGCAGGATGTCTAGGCCGCTCATAATATCTGTCTGACACATAAGAGCAGAAGGAGGCATTGGAATCCAAAAATGACCCCATCTAGGAGATTGGCAGACGACCCTCTCCCCCAGGTACCACTCTCGACAAAAAAGACCTCCATAAGAACTCGCAGTTCAAAGATGTCACAGTTGTGTATCATATCTGCGCCAGCTCTCTCCTCCACTCCTTGCCAAACATCCCATTGGACCTACAGAAGAGGGAAAGAAAATAACAAAATCATAACAGCGAATAGTGATAGAGCAGTGAACAGTGACCAATGACAAAGCAGTGAATAGTGAACAATGACATAGTAGTGAACAATGAGTAGTAATAAGAACAGAGAATAGAAGATATACCTGATCTGGAGTTAGCTGGTCCAAAAAATGTCAGAATCTATCAAGGACCTTTTCCCCAGGCTTCGGTCACTTGAATCCTCTCGCCCACTGAGCTACGCGGGGAATAACTAGAGGATCTTCGTATGAGTTCATCAGGACATGCATCCTGAGGAACTCGTAACTCCAAAACTATAAAATAAAGGGCCAACAGAAGAACAGATAACAGATATGAGAATAGGATAAAAGTACAGAAGATATAAATAAGGGTATACCTCCCAGATCCTCTAGTACCCCGCAGCGTTGAGCTCCTACGGGATCCGTGTAACTGCCCTCATAGAACCATAAAGAGTGGCAAGAGCAGTGCCTCCCTAATCATACATGGCAACTAGGTCCAAATGATGAAGTGCTCCTAAATATTGAAGATGAAAAATGTTTTCCTTGCTCGCAAACAAGGAGACACCGAACATATATAGTAGAAAGGCCTGAGAGACCCACTCAAAATGTCGGGGCTCTGTGTAATGAAAGAGGAGAAAATGGGTGTGGAACCAAGTATACCTGACACGGCCCTAATCAATCTAAAGGGGGATGGTGCAAAGAAAATATGTTAAAGCCTCCGCGGAGCGTGGAATATTCGGGTCAAAAGGAATGGGATCACCACTAACGTAGATGCCAGTGATCATAGAGAAATCTAGGGGCATCAAAGTGAACTCGAATGTAGTAAAGTGGAAGGTATTTATGGTATTCTTCCACCTCTTGGCCAATGCCATCAGCTAAACTTTATCATTGCTGGTGTCACCCAACAACGGAATAAAATGGGAGAAGCTAGAACTCTCAACAAAGGCGCGGCTCGAGGAAGGAAGGGTTGCGTACTACTCCAAGATGTCTCCAGAGCCGCCAAGGACTCTGATGTATCAGCCAGCCTATAAAAGCTAAAAGAAGAAGATCAGAAGATATAGCAAAAGTCATCAAATCAAATCAAATGCAAAAAGAATGAAGAAAGAGAGATAACCCTTTTTCAAATCCTAATCATATACGAAGTATTGTCTAGGTATTCTTAAGTATAGATGGTGTCTTAGGTCTTCTAAGCCCTAGTGAGCTAGGCACCCTAAGCCCTGGTGTGCCAGGAAAACCCCTCTTTTAAAATCCTACTCATATACGAAGCGTCGTCTAAGTATTCTTAAGTCCTGACAGTGTCTTGGGTCTCTCAAGCCCTAGTAGGCTAGGCACCCAAAGCCCTGGTGTGCCAGGCAAACCCTGTTCTAAATCCTAGTCATATGTGAAATGTTGTCTAGGTATTCTTAAGTCCAAACGGTGTCTTAAGCCTCTCAAGCCCAAGTGAGTTAGGCACCCTAAGTCTTGGTGTGCCAAGCAAACCCTGTTCTAAATCCTAGTCATATGTGAAGTGTTGTCTAGGTAATCCTAAGTCCAAACGGTGTCTTAGGTCTCCCAAGCCCAAGTGAGCTAGGCACCCCAAGTCCTGGTATGCCAGGCGATCCCCATTCAAATCTTAGTCTTATGCGAAACGTTGTCTAGGTATTCCTAAGTCTAAACTGTGTCTTAGGTCTCTCTAGCCCTGGTGAACTAGGCACCCTAATCCCTGGTGGGCCAAGACAATCTCTTTTAAAATTCTAGTCATATGCGAAACGTTGTCTAAGTATTCCTAAGTCCAAACGGTGTCTTAGGTCTCTCAAGCCCTAGTGAGTTAGGCACCCTAAACCCTGGTGAGCTAGGCAAACATCTTTTAAAATCTTAATTATATGCGAAGCGTTGTCTAGGTATTCTTAAGTACAGACGGTGTCTTAGGTCTCTTTAGCCCTGGTGAGCTAGGCACGCAAAGCCCTGATGCGCCAAGCAACCCTTGTTCTAAATCCTAGTTATACGTGAAGCGTTGTCTATGTATTTCTAATTCCAGATGGTGTCTTAGGTCTCCCAAGCCCTAATGAGCTAGGCACCCCAAGCCTTGGTGAGCCAGGAAATCCCTTCTTTTAAAATCCTGGTCATATGCGAAGCATTGTCTAGGTATTCCTAAGTCTAGACGGTGTCTTAGGTCTCTTAAGCCCTAATGAGCTAGGCACCCTAAGCCCTGGTGCGCCAGGCAAACCCTGTTCAAAATCCTAGTCATATTCAAAGAGTTTTCTAGGTATTCCTAAATCCTAGTAGCTAAATGTTTTGTTCAAAACTCTGGTTGCTCATGTGATTCTGTTAGATCCTTAGTCTGATGTCCATGTCTGTTGTCTTAGGTCTCTAGTTCTGAATATTATATTATACGGTGTGGTTGAATTGCATTTATGTCCTTTACAAGTCCTTTTTGTTATCAAGTCTTGCATGCTAAATATGTTATAACATTTTAATTGGGGCAATCTTTTATTTTTCATCACATACATATATCACAAGTACCGGGGGATCCTAAGACATGCATCTATGTTCGAGTATAAAGCTACAAGCATGCTTCAAAATTTGACAAAGAAGAAAAGAGGACTTACCGCATGATTATGGCGAGAGAGGTGGGCACGGGGCTCATGGAGAAGGAAGTTGGGAGCGACATCAGTAATCGGAGGCTTGTATCTCCTCATCCCGCTAGGTCTTAGACAGTGAGGGACTGGCGCATATCGAAGAGGGTCAAAGGGAGCAGGAATGCCCTCGACGGCATAAGGTTCCAGATAACCTACTATCTCAGCCTCAGCAGCTGCCTGATCTACTGTCGCCTGCGCTGCTACTGCTGCTCGTGTCACTGCCTCACGATCATTGGCTGCTCGAAGTAAAGATTGCTCAACCACGATCGCTAGAATGTCTATCGCCACCATGGCAGTGGAGGGAAAAGGGTCAGAAGTCCCATCTATAAGAAGGCTGGAGCCGACACCCCTAATAGTGCCTAGGGAAGTGCTATCAGAAGCAGAGGGTCCTCGCCGTGCCCCGAAGATGTCATCACCATGTTTATGGCTTGCCATGTGGAAGAAATACCCAAAAAGCTAAGAAGAAATGCCTTAAAGCCTTGAGAAAGTAAGAGAGCCCGAGAGAGAGTAGAGAACTAGAGAGAGAGCAAAGGATCCAAGTGAGACTGCCTTGTGTGGTGTCACACCCCAAAACCCGGGCCACATGAGCCACCCAAGAAAAACCCGTTTTGAGATAATTGAATCCATCAAAACCACCCGAGACCAAACGGGTCAGAGAACGAAGATGAAAGTACACTTAAAACCTTTGAAAATGCACTTCTGAGGGTTTATTTTATACAAAAAGAGAACCCAAAAGAGTTAGGTTAAGGTCCCCAAGAGTAAAGGTTTAAAACAAAACAACAAGATTTTTTAAAGGATGCTCAAACTGCTCAATCGGTCTAAAGACCGATCGATTGGTCCTCGCCTGCACAAAACAACCGAGAATGTGATTTCACCACTTGATAGACCAATCAATCGGTCCATTAAGCGGTCTGGCTCTAAACCTTTTTTCAAAAAAAAAATATTCACCCTCAACACTTAACCATTTTTTAACATTTCTGAAAAGTTTCCAAGGCATAATCAAGCCCACTAAAACGTGGAAAAACGAGGCTCAAAAACGTCCCTCAAGGTACAAGACTTTATATAAGGCATTAACCAACCGAAATCTTTCATTCAAACGTTAAAACAATCAAACGAAAATCATAATATAAAACTACAAAAAACAACAACCAACTCATGGTTTCTCTCATGAACATACAATATACATGCATCGGCACCACGGCCATACGAATTACAATACACATGCTTTCAAATCTAAAACATGTTACATCATTACATGATCCAAAATCAAGTAGTGTAAACTACCGAACAACAACAAAACTTGGGTTTTGTCTTCACCTCCCCCAGGGCTCACCGAGATCAACGCATGTGATCAACTATGTCACCCGAAAATTTTTTAAATCCCACAACGTGAGTTGAAACCCAATAAGAATAGACTAGTATGAAATAAAAGCATAACATACAATCATGAATTATATAAACAATTCAACTACATAAGTCTCAAAACGATTTTCCATCCTCAAAATCACAAATATTTATATAATCCCATAACATCTACAGTTTATCGAAGGTAAACAACATGTTATTTTCCAACCAGGTTTCCACAACCCATAACGTTACACTCTTTTACGGTCTTCCGACGAGGAATAAGTACTAACCCAATTATGCACTATACAATGATTCCTATGTACCTTGTACTAATTTACGATCTTTCACCGTAGGACAATACTAACCCAATCAGCAATTCTTTGTGGTCTTTCACCGCAAGAGCACTATCTGCCCCAATTATGCAATTCTACAATGATTCCTATGTACCTTGTACTCTTTTACGATCTTTCACCACGGGACAGCACTAACTCAATTGTGTAATTCTTTACGGTCTTTTACCGCATGACCAATATCCGCCCCAATTATGCAATTCTACAATGATTCCTATGTACCGACTCTGTCGCACCGGGGACAAAGATAACATCTATAAACTCTCGCCCATTAGCCTATATCCGAGACATCCAATGACCCACTAGCTAATAACAAGTTTTATACGAAGCCATAACAACAAACGCCTCCCACTAGGGCAAACACTTCATTTATGGTTATTAACCCGAAGGAGCGAAGCACTTATCTTACGCAAATTTTTGAACTTTCACCGAAGAGCAATTGAGGCCCATGTATACACATATTGCTATGATACATCTATAGAATTATCAAAAAGGCGCAAAGCACAATTTTTCAATATTTGTACGCTCACAGCTATGTACAAACATCTAGGGCACACATCAACATTATCCATACAACCGTGGAAATTAGCTAACATATTGAAAATGTTTTCCACCCTCTCCACTGGGCCATTTAAGCTAAGGGTCAACCCCTAGGGTTAGCTCCAATCACCAAAAATCATATTTTCGCAACAAAATCACATTTTCTTTCAAATTTCAAAACTCGTTCTTTGAAAATCACATATATACCCATCCACCAACTTGGTAATAAATCTTATGATAATAAAACGTACTTTTATCCCAACCAAACAAGGTTTTAACACAAAAACCTAACACCCATAGCATTTTAACACGGTCAAAATGTGTTTAATCACTATAACATGCTTTTAATGCAGGAGAGTCTAGAATCATACATCGGAGAGTTAAAACTCGAAGTTTTAACCATCGGTAAAAAACCAAAGTCGTCGAAACAAATATCCACACGGATGAACACGAAGCTCTTAGCGAAGAGAACACCGATCCACCCTTAAAAAGCCAAGATCCAAGCCCGAAGCAAGTTAAAATCTAGAGAGAAGGCAGAGGTTTTGGGTTGGGTATAAAGTGAAGATTGTAGGAGAAGATTTGGACCAAAGTCTCATGCCACTAGCTGACTTTATAAACTTTTTGCCAGACGGACCAATTGATCGGTCCTACCTAGAAAGTTTTCCCAACTTTCAGCCACACACCCAACAGGACCGGATTGAAACCAACATACACTCTAAGCCAACACATGCATAAAACATATAGAAACATACTTTTCTATAACGATTAAAATGATAACCAACACGTTACATATATATATATATATATATATATAT
>JAULJZ010019716.1:0-15801 GCA_032270985.1 Heliamphora pulchella
CCAAATAAAAACTTTTTGATGTCGAACGATTAAAATAAAACCCGTGCCACCACAATTAATTTAGATGAATACTTTTTTATCATTTCTTTAACTACGAATTTTGATTTTCCGAGTTGAAACTTTAAAGAGACCTTCTACTGTATTCCCGAAGCGATTCCTGAACGTAGTGTAGGCTACGATCCTTCGAGAACTAAAACCGACAGAACCTAGACAATCTTAGTCTGAAAGATAACTTATGAATTTGGTTTAACATTCCCGCATATTTATAGGGTTACAGCAGGGACCTGTAGAGTAATTATGATATAGACGTTTAGTGTGACCCAGATGCCCTTCTAACGGTTTCTGCAAATATGCAAACCTCTCAACAGTTTCTGTAATTATGAAAACCTTGCAACGATTTCTGTAATTTTCATAAAACACTAAATTACAGTTCATACCACTAAAGAACTGTAACTGTACTCTTAGCCATAATCTCAAGATTAATTTGCATTGAACTCTTGTTATTAAATGCTTACTTCATCTCCCCACGTTAAGATTTTCGATATCCGCCAATTAAATTTAATTACTGACAATTTAATTTAATCGGCATTTTTAAAATTTCTTAAATCCTTCAGCTTAACTTCTTTGACTGTTAGATAATTAAATCCACCTACAAGGTTTGGTCCAATCAAAACTTATAAGCTTCCTTAAGGGAGTATCGTCAAACCCGAACAATCGAGACGTGAATTCTGTCAATAATTAACATTCACCATATAGTTATAATACCGCTATCCAACTCACTGGGACTATAGACCCAAAAAAGATCGCACCTTCTAATGAATCAAAATAACGAATATTAAATAAACGCAAATAATAATTATTTCAGAATTAAGAGAATAAACATTCATAATAACATTGGGGTGTGAATTAATTTATATAGTCAGTATAAAATTAATTATCCCAATGTAATCCTATTTAATACACACAAAGTGTATTAGCACAGAAAGTCAGAATAATAGATAACGCTATTATCTGTTCCCCGTAACCAAGGCAGGCCTACTAAAATTCTGTGTTACAGTCGTACCGATGATTTGCTTATTTCTATCTAAACTGTGAATAAAAATTTATATTTTGCAAGAACCTATAATCTGGTCTTCTGTATGCAAACCGTACTCTACACACCAGATTAAATATTGCATAAAATAAAGGACATTCATGCATAACATTTAAAGAAATAATATTGCATACATTGTGTATTAAGATTTTCATAAAATGAAAAAATAATTTTATTAAAATAAAATTAAATACTAAACTTAAATAAAATTCATAGTTTTTAGTATACAACCCTGACAATCTCCTACTTATACTTAAAACCATGCTGCCATACATCTGACTCTTATGCCCTCTACATGACTGTCAAAAATCTTAACCGGTAAACTTTTTGTAAAAGCATCTGTAAGGTTATTCCCTGATGCAATCTTAGTCACAGTAACATCGCCCCTTTCTACAATTTCTTGTATCAAGTGATACTTATGCTCAATGTGCTTTTCTTTCTTGTGGATTCTTGGCTCCTTCAAGTTTACAAGTGCTACGCTATTGTCACAATAAAGCGTAATAGCCGACTGAATTGAAGGCACCGCGTGTTCATAAGCCAAACGGCCTCCTTAGATGCTTCAGAAGCTGCTACGTACTCGGCCTCCATGGTGGAATCCGTAATGAAGAATTGCTTGATACTCCTCTAAGTTATAACTCCACCTCCTATGTTAAACACATATCCTGAGATAGACTTATGGGAATTTTTGTCTGACTGAAAATCCGAGTCTGTGTACCCTAAAGATACTAGACTGTCTGCCTGGTAAACCAACATATAATCCTTAGTTTGTCTCAGGTACTTGATTATATTCTTTACCGCAGTTCAATACTCCTGCCCTAGGTAAAACTGATATCTATGCAAACATGCCAACGACAAAGCAGATGTCAGGTCAAGTACAAAGTATAGCATACATTAGATTTTCTACTGTCAAAGTATAAGGAACCGCCTTCATCTTCTCTATCTCATCAGGTGTCTTAGGACACTGATCCTTAGATAGAGTGATTCCATGCCTGAAAGGGAGAACCCTTTCTTGGAATCCTATATCCTAAATTGAGCAAAGATATTATTGATATACTTTTCTTGTGATAAATCTAATATCCTTTGTTTTTGATCTCGCAAAAACTTGATCTCAATGATGTTACTAGCTTCTCCCAAGTTCTTCACATCAAACTACCTAAATAACCATACTTTTACCGAAGATAACACTCCACATCATTTTCGATGAACAAGATATCATCTACATAAAGTACTAGAAAGACCACCATACTTTCGTCACACTTCTTCTACACACAGGACTCTCTGGACTTTGATCACAATTATAAGACTTTATGGCTTGATCAAACCGAGTATTCTAAGATCTCGATGCCTACTTAAGTTCATAAATAGATCTCTTAAGCTTGCATAATATGTGCTCATGGCCCTTTGCTATGAAACCGTCTGGTTGTATCATATAGATACATTCGTCAAGACTTCCGTTAAGAAAAGATGTCTTGACATCCATTTTTTAAATTTCATAATCGAAATGAGCCACAATGGATAAGAGAATCTGGATAGACTTAAGCAGGGCTACAACCGAAAAGGTTTTCTCATAATCGATCTCTTCTTTCTAAGTGAACCCTTTTGCAACAAGCCTAATTTTGAAAGTTTCAATCTTCCCATCTGCTCCTCTCTTCCATTTGTAGATCCACTTACATCCGATGGATTTTATCCCTTTAATTGGTTCTACAAGTTTTCAGACCTGATTAGAATACATAGATTCCATCTCTGAATTCATAGTCTTTTGCCAAATATCTGTATTTTTTTCCTGGAGTGCTTCATTGTAATTATAAGATTCGGTATCCAGTTCTGTTAGGATCCTATCAAAAGAATCTCCCAATAATATATACCGATCGGGTTGATGAATAACCCTCCAACTATGACGAGATACTACCTACGTCTGTGTTCTAGCAGTAACACGCTGTGCAGAATCTGAACCCTATGCACCATTACCCACTTGCTCGTAAGGTATGTTAATAGTAGCACCCTGATTAGGATTTTCACATGTCCCGACAATCCTCCCACTACAACGAGGCAATGGGATATCAGTGACTTGTGGTTCCTCTTCTGTTCTTCTGGTATTTCTTCTCATTTCTTCCAAAATAATTTTACTTTTAAACCTATAGTCCATAATATAATCATCTTCTAAGAATAAGGAATTGGTGCTAACAATGACCTTCTGATCCTTAGGATTCTAAAATAAATCACCCTTCATTTCCTTGGGATACCCGACAAAGAAACAGATTTTTGTTATCGATTATAACTTATCCGCGTTCCCTTTCAGCACATGTGCTGAACGTCCCCAAATTCGAATATGTCTCAGAGTAGGCTTACATCCAGTCCACAATTCTATGGGAGTAGAAGGTACTAACTTAGAAGATATTAAGTTCAGAATATAAGTCAATGTCTCTAATGCAGGTCCCCAAAACGAATTGGGTAATCCTGAACAACTCATCATTGACCTTACCATCTCCATAAGAGTCATATTCCCTCTTTCTGCTACACTATTCTGCTGCGGAGTACCCGGAGTAGTCAACTAGGATATAATCCCTTTTAATGACAAGTAGTTCCTAAACTCTCCAAAGAGGTACTCTCCACCACGATCAAATTGTAGTGATTTGATACTTTTACCCAGACACTCTCCGTCTCCACCTTGAATTTTTTAAATTTTTCAAAATATTTAGACTTACGTTACATCAGGTAAATGCATCCATACCTTGAGTAATCATCAATAAAACTGTCGAAGTACTCAAAGCCACCTCTAGCCTGGATAGTCATAGGACCACACATATTAGAGTGAACTAGTTCCAATAGTTCTTTAGCTCTATAGCCTTTGACCAAGAAGAGCCTCTTGGTCATCTTACCCTCTAAGCAGGACTCACAAACTAGAAGTGTCTCTACTTCTAATGAATTCAAATGACTATCTTCTACCAGTCTATTTATCTTTTTTAGATTAATATGACCCAAGCGTAAGTGCCAAAGAAATGTTTGGTTCATTAAAGAATGAAAATTTCTCTTATATAGTAAATTAGATGTGTTATTCAATTCAGTTAGTTACAGTGTAGGAGAGAAAGGAGATATAATATATAGATCATCCACTAATGTACCATAACAAATAAAACGTTTATTTTTCTTAATAACCACAGAGTAATTAAAATGAACAGAATATTTGTCCTTTATTAAATTAGAAATCAAAATTAAATTTCTTCTAATATAAGGTACATAAAGATAATCTTTTAAAATTAAAATCATATCTCTACTAAAGCTAAGGGTAACATCTCCTACAGCAACTGTTGCCACCCTTGTATTATTGCCCATATGTAGGTAAATTTTTTTATTACTGAGGTACTTGATTTCTTAGAACTCCTGCAAAGAATTGCAGACATGATTAGTGGCTCCCGTATTTACACACCAAGTATCGTAGATAACACTGCTAAACATGTTTCAACCACTAGTAAATAGAAATTACGTTATTTGTTTTGTTTACTGAGAAAAATTGGACACTACTTTTTTAAATGCCCAAACCGGTTATAGTGATAGCACTTGCCTCTTAGTTTCTTCACACCAGCTTTTGGCCCCTTAGCTGCTTTTGGACATGTGTCTCTCTGTTTCTGAATATTTTTCTTCTTCTTGCCTCTCGGCTTAGAGAAAGAACATTTTTCAACCACATGCACAGTACCTGACTTCCTAAGAACACCCTCGACTGCTTAAAGTTCTTTAAGAAGTTCTGCCAATGAAAAGCTGAGTTTATTCATGGAATAATTTAGGCAGAACTACTTAAAAGCTATCAGGCAGTGACTAGAGTATGATATCAACATAGGTTTTCCAGTTAATCTCAACTCCTGGGATCTCCAATTCATTCAGAAGACTAATCATCTTCAAAACATGATCCCTAATTGTGGTGCCTTCAGCCATGCTTGTATTCATCAGAGATTTTATGGCCACCTGCCTAGCAGCATGATTTTGATCTTCAAATATTTCTTTGAGGTTCACAATTATGTCATAGGTACTGGGCATATACTAATGCTAATGGTGTAAAATATTTTACATGGAAACCAAAATGTTACAGCGAGCTATCTGATCAGTTTTTTACTACTTCTAATAAGCTCGAGTTTCCTGTTCAGTCGCCCATTCATGAGGTACTAGTGAAAAAATCTCAGATAATACAAATTTATAGTCCTCGACAGTTAAGACAATATCCAAGTTCCTTTTCCAGTCTACATAGTTTGGTCCCATTAGTTTATTTTCTTTGAGTATGGTCGCGAGTGGATTGAAAGCTATTTTAATCCTGATAATCGCATAATTAAAATAACTGTTAATTATGGCGAGCAAAACTTTAAATTTATTTTA
Source organism: Heliamphora pulchella (assembly GCA_032270985.1). NCBI lineage: Eukaryota > Viridiplantae > Streptophyta > Magnoliopsida > Ericales > Sarraceniaceae > Heliamphora > Heliamphora pulchella. Next base: position 5,459 of record JAULJZ010019716.1, read on the forward strand.
AATTGGTTTTCTCTACAATTAAAAAAAATCGTCAGCAGCTAGGTACCCTGTGAATAGCATGTCTCGATAGAAGGACGTCTACTATTCATCGTTTGTCCAGACAAACTAATTCCTATTAATTTTACTATCTAGGTAACAGATCATGCCAAGTAAAATTAAATAATTGACATAGTTTTGGTCAAGTAATAATAGCAATGAATCAGATGAAGAAAATACTATTATTTACGGCTAAGTATTAACCACCACCTAATTCTAAATCAATCGTTTCACAATAAACCCTTCAGATGGAGAAGTGATCCATACTAAAAATTATCTAGAATTATTACTGAATGAGGTTTGTACTGGCGATACCGTAATTAATTCTATTTGATGAGGAGAAAGGCCTTACTGCCAATACGTAGAATTAATTACATCACCTACGAATTGGTGATGGAGACTACGAAATTTATCTGTGAATAAATTTCCTTTCCCACTTAGATTTTAAAAATATTTTTGAGGGTTATAAAAATTCGTTTAATTAAAATAAATTTATTAATTTTGAAAATCGCATGATCCGAAAGATTCTAACACATTTTTTCGTGTACACGATCCAAAAGATTCTAGTTTGTCAAATCATCTTTTCGTGTTTTAATAGGTAATAAATAAAATTATCGATTAATGGATAGTTTTTCCTTTACTTTACAGTTAAGGTATTGATTAAGGACATTCAAATATTTTATTTTTGCGTTACACATTTTTAAAAAAAATAATTTATTAAGATTAAATATTTTTTATTTAATTAATTCAAAATTTAAAATTAATTTTTACGTTTTTTCAAGATATCCGATTGAAAAAAAATTTATCTTAAACGTGTTATTTTGTAAAAATAAAATATCTAAAATTTTTCTATTTAATTAAAAAAACTTAATTTTATTTTTTTCCTTTACAAAATATTAATTAAAATTGAATTTTTTGAATTAATTAAAATAAACAGAAAAATAAAACAGATATGCATCATCCACGCAGTTTATACAAATGAAAATACAAAATATGTATATATTCCGATTTTATGATCAAACAGAAACTTTTTTGAGTTTCAGTCTCATGTTCAAAGATTAACTCGTAATATTTTAATCCTTATTAGAATTAGCTTTTGACATCCAAGTTGTATCAGGATTCCTTGATAAGCAGTGTTACACAAATACAACACTCCCGAGCTTCGAAAACATCAAAAATCGTAGGCCAAAACAGCCCGAATCACCAGCCATCCCCGGTGCCACCCCATGCCCACCTCTCCCGAACTTCGTTTTTGTCCCAATTTTTTCTTAAATGTAGCTTACAAAATATAATATTTTTCTGTAAAAACCGCGGTTCGAAAACAACTCAAAACATAGCTTTCGATGGCCGCTAAATCACCAGCACCGCCCCTGGTTGGCGTCGCATGTTCTGCTTTTTTCCGTGGTTGATTTGGTTCCTGTTTTCTCCTATTTTTAGTATTAATATCCAGCAACATGTTGCCCTAAAGAACGCCCCAAAATAGTCTCGAAAAGCCTCAAAAACAGCCCCCGAAACAACCACTACCGACGTCGCTGCCGTTTTTCAGTTGCCTTTTACGGCTCTTTTTTCTCATCTTTTTGGACTATTTTTCAGCACTATTTACTACTATTTTATACCTAAAAAATTGCTCAAATCAGTCCTGAAAAACGTTGCAAAAAACTATTGAAAAACATCCCTAACCGCTGCTGGTGCTGTTTTTTATGTCAATTTTTGCTGATTTTTGGACCTATTTTGCTGTGGTTTTTTAATGTCTAAAATCTGCAAAAAAATTACAAAAAATTTGTTTTAAAATCGTTGAAAAACCACCACGATCTGTGGCCCAAAAAACCCAAAACCATCGCTGGTGCCGCCGGTTATGCCACCACCTGTTCTTCGTGTTATTGGACATTCAAGCATTATCTTAAATATTTTAAATAATATTTAAAAATAAATATATAAAAGCTTTTACATCGAAAACCTATATCTCGAAGGTTCACATTCGAATTAAAAAAACTTAAACTATCATGATCAACCCTTGTGATTAAAAATTAAATAATAATCATCATTCAACTATTTAATCAAACATGAATAAAATAATGATCATAAAATCGGGATTAAAATACATGCAAAACAAAGTTAATACAATTTTAAATCTACCCGGCCCCTCAATTAACCGTAAAAATAATCAAAACGGCTCTGATACCAATTGTTGGAGGCAAACTGCCAAAATCATTGATTTGTAAACGATTTTTTAAAAAATAAAACTGGATGGACAATCACCGAAATAGGCTTGAGATAAAAAAAAATTTGATATCGAACAATCAAAATAAAACCCGTACCACCATAGTTAATTTAAATGAATACCTTTTCGATAGTTTCTTCAACTGTGAATTTTGATTCTCAAGTGTGGAGGCAGCGCAGTGGCCAGCGCTTGCTCGCCTCACCTTACCCCCCCAGGTTCGAACCTGGGGAGTCCAAGCCCCATTCCCCCAATTTAACTACCAAAAAAAAAAAATTTTGATTCTCCAAGTTGAAGCTCCGAACAGACCTTCTACTGTATTTTCAATGCGATTTCCAAACGTTGTGTGGGCTACGATCCTTCGAGAACTGAAATCGACAAAACCTGAACAATCTTAGTTGAAAGACAACCTATGAATTTGGTTCAGCCTACCCGCATATTTATATGGCTACAGTAGATATCTGTGGAGTAATTATGACATAGATTTCTAGTGTGACTTAGATACCCTTCCAGCGATTCCTGAAAATATGTAAACCTCTCAACGATTTTTGTAATTATGAAAACTTTGTAGCGGTTTCTGCAATTTTTATAAAATAGTAAATTACAGTTCATACTACTAAAGAACTGTAACTGCACTCTTAACCATAATCTCAAGACTAATTGCATTAAGCTCCTGTTATTAAATGTTTAACTCATGTCCCCACGTTAAGATTCTCAATACCCGCTAATTAAATTTAAATGCTGACAATTTAATTTAATCGACATCTTTAAAATTCCTTAAACTCTTCCGCTTAACTTATTTGACTGCCAGATAATTAAATTCACCTGCAGGATTTGGCCCAGTTAAAGCTTATAAGTTTCCTTAAGGGGATATCATCAATCCCAAACAATCGAGACATGGATTCCGTTAATAATTAATATTTACCTTATAATTACAACCGCTATCCAACTCACTAGGATTATAGACCTATAAAGATTACACCCTCTAATGAATCAAAACAACGATTATTAAATATATGCAAATAATAATTATTTCAGAATTTAGAGTATAAGCACTCATAATAACCTTGGGTTGTGAATTAATTTATATAGTCAGTATAAAATTAATTATCCTAATGTAGTCCTGTTCAATACACACAAAGTGTACTATCACAGATAGTCGAAATAATAGACGACGCTATAATCCGTTCCTTGTAATCAAGATAGGTCAACCAAAATTCTGTTCTACAGTCGTATTGATGGTTTGTCCATTTCCATCTAAATTGTAAACAAAAACTTATATTCTGTAATAACCTATAATCTAGTCTTCTATGTACAAGTCGTACTCTACACACCATATTAAATACTGTACAGAATAAAGGACATCCATGCATAACATTTAAAGAAATGATATTGCATGCATTGCTCATTAAGATTCTCATAAAATAAAAAAATAATTTTATTAAAATAAAATTAAATACTAAAACTAAACAAAATTCATGATTTTTAATATATAATCCTGACACTACCCACAAAAAATACACATTTTAATAACCAATCCAAGAAGTGTTCTTTGTGAAGAATTTTAGGGACATTCTAATTTAAATGCTTTTCAAACATCGTCTTTCAGTCTCCATTTGGTCCCCGAAAACATTTTTAAACACTATGTGTTTGATACTGAAAATCACCTTCACTGAGTTATAAACACGCTGACCTGTTACATTTTCTTAGAAGGGTAAAATATTAAATATTTTTTTAAGAACTTTACTAAGCATCCTTTATAAGAGTTTTAGAGGACATCTTAAATCAAAACAAATCCAAAAATTAGATCAATTGAAGTTGTTTTTATAGCCCAAACACGTTACTCTCTGTTAGTCTTATTCTCAGCACTTTACTAAGAGCTACTGTAGTGTTTTGTTTTGTGAAGGCTAAATCACCTAGAAATCTTGGGTTTTAGCTTAAGTGTTCTTTATAAGAATTGTCAAGGACCTTTTTATCTATATTGTGACAAAAAATCAGAACCTAATTTTATATCTAAGTACCTCAAAAGCTTGCTACAATTGTAATTTAATAGCTAAATTTTTGAAGTAAGGTGTTAAGTGCAATATGTGAACATACAATTCATGCCTTAGTTGAATTAGAGTTGAACGCATGATTAAAGTGAATTATTGTGTTAGAATTCATATAAATCATGGCTGGTGCAATAAAGCTATTATATCCCATGTCATGTTAGTATTTGTCCATGATCATTGTATTCCCACATCATTGAGCATGCTTCATGTTAGAAGAGTGCTATCTCAGTTGTGGTAAAAAATTTATCATGGCATGAAAGTTTGGGTATGTCAGTTTGGAGTCGGTTTCACGATTGTCCTTGATTAAGAACGTCCATGGTGCCTTGGATAAATGAATAAATGAATTTTTGGAATGTATTCCCTGTGAGGACCCAGCAAGTTTCTGGTGAGATTTTAGATGGATATTTTTGGGTAAAACCTTGTTTTGGCGTCATGGGTACATTTCTGGTATATTCCTAATATTTTTCATAGACTTTGGGTTAACACTTGTGAAGGCATCGCACTTCTTAAGATAGGTGACTTGGTAATAAGTCCATAAGGGAAATGAAAATAAGTCACTGAGGCAATGACAATAAGTCCTAAAGTGGTGCTGGGCCCCACGTTGTTGTGATTGAATAAAACAGTTGCGGAATATAACCGGACGATGTGGTTATTACTTACAACGGGGAGTTTAGGTAATGGTTTTAGTGTTTAATTTGTCCAGAAAGTCTGTTTCTTAGAATTCTCGGGGTGGAGTTCATTTGGTCAGTTGTGCAGTTTGGGAGTTCGGTTGTGGTCACATACATCTCATGCATCTTCATTGCACTCCATGTATATTAATTTCATACTTGATTTGTCACGACCCAAAACTCGGGCCATGTGAACCACCCAAGAAAAACCGTTTTGCATAACCAAAACCCACCAAAACTACCCGAATCAGAATGATTTAAAACATAGATAGATAACGAGTTCAAAACCTTTAAAAGACACACAATCGAGGATTTATTTTAAGTGAAAGAGAAACCCAAAAGAATGAGGTCTAGGTCCCGAGAGCCAAGCTTTTAAAACAAAATACAAAATTTTTCAAAACATGCTCAGACCAATCGATCTGTCAAAAGACTGGTCAATCGGTCTTTTGACAGTTCGCAGATCCCAAACGCCCGTCAAAAAACTGAGGCATGCAAAAGACCGATCGATTGGTCTATCGATTTGTTTGGCCCCGAACAGATTTTTTTAAAAAAAGAAAAACTTTGATACTCAACACTAGGATATTTTCATGCTTTTTCAACACATACAAAGCAAAATAGAATAGCTTTCAAAGTGCCAAAAAATTGATCCAAAACTTCCCTCAAGGCACATAAGTTGAAATTAAACAATAAACCAAACAAAAACAATTATAAATCATTGAGATCACCCAACTCAAATTCCATTTTCAACCATAGAACATTAAGTTCAATCATTCCAAGATTCCTCTCATACATACAAGCATGCATGCATCGAAACCATAGTCTTAAGGCTTAAAAAACAAATTCCTGCATGTACAAAACAAAATGGAATAGTGATTACATGGTTCTTACAACCAAAAAGAAAACTAAGAATTTTCTAATCAACCATCGTTCTTTGAACTACACCACACTAAGCCAAATTATTTGGATCACCTGAAATTATTTAAATCCAACAACGTGAGTCGAAACCAAATAAGAATAGACTAGCATAAATTAAGGAATATCATGTAATTACTAGCTATGTGAACAACACAACCACACAAGTTTTAAAAACGATTTTTCTTCAAAACCATTTTTGTTCACATAACCCAATGGCATCCCACAATTTGGAAACACCACAAGAATCATTTTAGTTCTCCACAAGATTTTCAAGCCAAAAGGATTTACTTAACCACAATGATTTACACATCCCGATATTGTCGTACCAGGGACAATGGTAGCAAGTATAGACTCTCATCTATTGACCTAAGTCCGGGGCATCTAATGGCCCACTAGGCAATGACGAGTTTTATTCTTTACCACAACAACAATCGCCTCCCATTGGAAAAATCACTTCATTTACGGAGATTAATCCGAATGAGCAAAGCACCTATTTGCGTAAATTTTTGTACTTTTACCGAAGAGCAATTGAAGCCCACATTCACCTTATTGTTACGGTATATTCATCTAATTATTAAAGGCACACAGCTTAACCATTAATTCAAATCAAGGAACACAACCAACTCATCCAAAGTCATGGAGAAGAAACTATATTTCGCACGAAGCTACTCTCAATTCAACCAACCGATTTAAAACCCATGCTCAACCTCGAGGGTTAGCTCCAAATACTAAAATCCATGTTTGCATAACATTCATATTATGTCCTTCAATTTTTTAAGCATATATTCATGAAAACCATCTACACAAGTATATACCAACTTGTATTAAACCTGGCTAACACCAAACATGCTTTTTACGAACCAAGCAAGGTTTAAATCACAAAGCTCATCATCCATAGCATTTAAACATGGTAAAAATACGTATAACCACATGGAACACCCCTTTAAAGCAAGATATTCTAAAATCCTACCATAGAAAATTAAAAACTCAACGTTTTAACATTTCACGAAAAACCAACGTCGCCGAAACAAGATTTTGTTTAGATGGATGCGAAGCCCTTGGCATGTACAATATCGTTCCGCTCTCGCAACGCCGAAAACCACACCCGAAGCAAGCTAAAAGCTAGAGAAAAGTCTAGGGTTTTGAGTTCTCTTCTGGAGGGAAGGGAGAGAAACTTATTTGAGAAGTTTTGGACTAAAAACCAATGAAAGTGGTCTGTCCCATGCACACTTAACCCCAACAGACCGATCGATCGGTCTCGCCCAGAATTTTTTTTTAAACTTTGCACCACTAAGCCCAAATGGCACGGAGTAAATCCTATTATGTATTTCTAAGCCATCACATGCATACATCTCATGAGATAAACTATTTTATAACACGTCGATAAAATATATTACAAAATAAAATGAGACCGAGCCTCACATGGTTCTTTTCTAATATAATGATATGCTCAGCATATAATTGTGGGTTTAGTGGATTACGTGTGGGATAATCGGGTTGGATTTTAGAGTTTACTTCTGAGTTTCGGGTAACGGCATTTACGCTACAGGTGAAGGGCAAGAATTACCAAAGGAAAAGTTTTTCGCAGAACCCGATTTCGAAGAAGAAGTGTATGAGGGGCCACAAGAGTTCGACATCGCTCCCGGGGAGCAATAGACTATCCCTTCCTGTTTCTATCTTTTAGCTTTTGATCGAAGACATGTGCTTCACTTCTGATGGATGACTATAATAATCATACCTACTTTAATGGTTTGCTGGACGTTTAAGCTTTATTTATGCAGCTAAGTACTCTACTTATCTATGAACGAATTGATAGAGTAACCTTATTTATATAATTATGCATGTCTTTAACGTTCCCGAAAATCGGGGCGTTATAAGTTCCCATTGATATGTATTGAAACATTATGCAGTTATCTCTGTATTCTCATTTGGATATTATGGCACACCATGTTTTTTTCGAAATCAAAAAAGTTTTCATCGCTATGTGTAGGTACACTATGCTCTCATAATGTTTTCTCATTATTATGTAATAAAATATTATGTTATCATTCCTATATCCGCATTACGATATCGGATCACACTGTGTGTTTGTCATCACTGTGTAAGTTATTATGTTGTATTACGATAGTTTTAACTGCGCGAACGCCTTTTGCACAGGCATTCATGTCGCCAAGTTAGGGTTTTGTGAGGTTGGGAATAGGGAAAGTTGTTCATCCATGAGATAATGTTATCGTATTACATTAAATGAGAAATAATGTTATCATGTTGCAAAATGAGAAACCTATTTCTTATTACATCAGGTATCCGATACACAAAACATCGTAACATGATAAAAACACTAAGTGCATTACATAATGAGAATTGAAAACTTAAATTCACATTAATATTGTATTATTACTGCAGTTGTGTTTGAGAATTCAGATATAAATGTTCAAATTCAAAATGTTGCAAAGATTAAACTTATTTTTCATTAATAAGAATGTTTCAAAATAAGAAACTCATTTCTTATTACTTTCAGGTTTTTAATACAAAAAAATTGTACCATGATAAAAATAATAAGTACATTATTTAATGAAAACTGAGAACAAAGATTCACATTAATGTGAAATTCTACCTTTAATGTTTTAGCAGTTAAAATGTTCACATTGATTGAAATGGAATATCAAGAAGTATTTATAATAATAAAATGCAAACAATAATGAGATATTATACAAAACAATAACATTATTTCTTATTTATTCAAATATAGCTTACACCAATAATATCGTAATATAGTCAAAACACTAAGTGCATTACGTAATGAGAACTGTGAATTAAAATTTACGTTAATAATGTGAACTAAAATTTATGTTAAATGGAAACTAAAAATGTTCTCATCGTTATGTGTGTGTATATTATGTTCTCATAATATTTTCATAATAGCAGGGATTTATGTGTAAATAATGGACATTTGAAATTAAAAATCACATAAAAAAGAAAAATATATATATAGTCTATATATATATAATCTATTGTATGTACAAAAGAAAATCAAAATAATAATAAAATAGATAATGATGCAAATGATATTATCTTCCAATATAGTAGAAACATATTGGCGTAAATAATGGTCATTATAAAAGAAAGTCAAAATCACTACGAAGTAGATAATGATGCAAATGATAATATCCTCTAATATAGTAGGAATATATTAGCATAAATAATAACTATTTGAAAATCAAAATAATATAAAAAAGAAAGAATATATATAGTTTATATATATGTAATCCGGTGCATTTATAAAGGGAATATATGTCTATTATTTTGATAATATTTAAAAATATGATCTATTAGGTTATTCAATTAGTGATAAGGACCTATTCCAAGAGAAAATTTTAAAATGGGACTAATAATTAATTATTCCTTTTAAATAATTGATTGGAAATGTTTAGAGTGCTATTTTTTTTAAAAAGAAAAATAATTTGATCGAAAAATGCCTTTAGGTACCCAAAAATCATAATATAAAATTACTTAATTGGTATTTGCGTTCATATATATTCAACTCGTTATCATACATTAATTTTGATGTGGAATACATTAATTTTAACCTAAAATACAATTATTTTTTTGTGTTCGTGCATATAAAACATGCTATTACGCCATAGTTCTAATGTAAAACAACAACTTGATCACCACCGATTTACTGGTATCTTTCTCAATAAGCTAATGTGGTATACATTTGACTTGCGTATATTTATACTACTATTATAAGGCAACACCTGACTTAGTGAAACCTATTTAATTTGCTTAAAAAATCAAATACTAATTTGGTAATACCACCCTTAATAGAGTAGGAACCTTTTTTGACAAAGGGTTAAAATAATAAAAAAAAACAAAAACAAAACCCACGTTCTTCCTCTCACCACTGAATTGAAATTCTCTCAATTCTAAAAAAAAACACTCTCTTCATTTTTATTTAATAATATTTAATATTAATCTATTTTAATGATTTGAATTGTTCATATTCTAAAAGTTATCAAAATCAACATTCATGCAAGAAAATAAACTGATTCGATATCGGAAACTAGACAATTGAAATGCATTAATTCTAAAAAATTATATACAATTTAATTTGAAAACCGTACTTTTTGTCTATTTTTCGTATTCTGATTATATTATTATCGATGTCTTATTAATTTAGTTTTTAGTATATATAATCTTCTCAATTAACTCTATAATATAAACAGATCAAATCACTAAAATAAATTATTTTAAATACTATAGAATATAAATAAAAATAAATTATTTTATATCTATACTATTTATTACCCAAAAACTCTATCACAAATTTTATCAAACCCACGTCCTACCATTTCCCCTCCCCTTCTCTCCCCACCCACCCACCCACCCACCCACCCCCTCTCTCTTGTAGTTTTTTCAAAAAAAAAAGAAGCACTCTTCATTTCTATTTAGTAG
>JAULJZ010019746.1:0-15800 GCA_032270985.1 Heliamphora pulchella
CACATTCTCCTAGGTTGTTGGCCACTTGTATGTATATATATAATTACATATAATATATATATATATATATATATATATATATATATCAAAATAATTTTCTTTATTTAATTGTTGGAGAAAATTTTGGTATTTTCACATTGATTCGTTTCTTGACTTTTCGAGCGTAACTTTTGTCTTAAACGACTTGAACTTATAACTTTGAATTCTTATACTCAACATTAGGGTTTTAGTATATGCTTATGTGGTTCCCCTTCTATCCTGGGTTTTAGGTTCGGAAGGTTAATCGGTCAGGCCGATTCTTCTTACCAAACTTAGGTTCGAGATTTCATTTTTTTTGAGATGTTCTTTCTTTTTCTTTTTTTTTTATTCGTATCTTGAGTTCGGCTTATTACAATCTACCCTCCTTTAAAAAGTTTCATCCTCAAAATTTACATACCTTACTCAAAGAGACATGGATATTTCTCATGATAAGGCTTTAAAGCCAAAGCCACATTTCAAACTAATAGTTTCTAACACACGACTCTATTCAACAATTCAAAATGCCATTAAAGGCTAACAATTACCCTTAAAAGGAACTATAACTCAATGCCATTGAAGACCAACCCTCACCCTTATCGGGCTTCGCACAATACCTTTGTAGGACTTACAGACACACCCTTACCGGGCTTACACACACCCTCACAGGGCAAAACTCGTTTGGATTTATCATACCCTTCCATGGTGGTATCTTTAAGAACACACGATCCCCCACTACAAACTCTAGGTCGCATCTCTGATTATCTGCACAACTCTTCTGCCTGTCTTGTCACGCCCCAAACTCCGGGCCACGTGAAACACCCATAAAAAAATCACACAAGATACCCAACCTGAGAATAGACTCTCAATTTAAACCATATATGCAATGTATATAAACGCAAAACGAGAACATTACACAGCTCCAACGATCGAAAAACATGTTATAAGCATACATGTAATAAAAGAAAAAAAAGGGAAGACTACAGCTCTTTCGCCTCTCTTGCACCTCCTGATCAACCAGCGTGACTGGCACTTGAAGAAAAACAAATCCCACACCGTGAGCCAAACCTTAGCAGATCCTAAACAACACAAGCAATATAAGCTAAACAAGCTCGATAAACGAAATGTAGTTTTTGACTCTCTTTCAAGGCAATAAAAATAATTTGATAACCATTTTAGATCACGACTCACCAGAGCTAGAAAACCATTTTCACATGCAATGGGAAAGCAAGGATAAAAACCATTTTTTGACTCATTAGAGCCCTGAAAATGATTCGAGTATTACGACTCCTACAGGCCGTTAATACAGTATTTCGACTCTCGTAGGCCGATAATACAGTTTTAAGAAAATTGGTCTATCAATCCCACTACGCAATACATGCAATCCATGAACACGTGCCTCTTCAGGACCTCGTTTCAGCCTTCAGATATCGCACACACGCCCACACTTGTGCCTCATCAGGATCTCGTTTCAATCCGTCAGATATCGCACACCACGAACGCAACCTATGCAACACATATCTTCACGGACTTTCACCGTAGGACCGCAGCCCCAACTAATGCATCTTCTCGGACTTTCACCAAAGGACCGTAGCCCCAAATACACTCGTAGCCTACCTCATGCACTGACTTTCGCAGCCTACCTCGTTCACCGGCTTTCACAGCTTACCTCATTCACCCACACACGCACACGTGCATCAACAACCAGGATTTACATCTACTGGATCACAGATTCATCTAAACCATATCATACACATATGCAAACCTAAACCAGGATTTAAAGCATATAACCATGTATCAACACGACGTTCCACAAACCACGTCACATGCCTATAAAACTCTAGGTTTTAAAGCATAAACCACGCTACACATAATGATATCACCTTATGTAATTCACTTACATATTTCGTACATAATAAACAGAGTTATAAAGGTACAAGCTAGATATAAAAGCACATAGCCACATATAACCTCACACCACGACGCCACCCGTCACATAACCTGACATCCACACACTTGGACCCACGACACCCACATGTGCCAACACAATCAACAAACCTGCATTACTCGACCTAACCGAAGGTCAACACCAAACCCACAACCATGGTTCTTACCAAAACCTCACACTCCCCGTGCATAACCATCACGCACACGACCGTGCCATAACACCCGAACCCTAACCATGCACGTCAACCCAAGGACGACATCTAAACAAACACTCGGGATCACAACACGAACCCCCAAAACCACCACACGACCAACCGAACCCCAAAAGGAATCCACAGGTATTTGAATCAAGTAATTACCATAAATTAATGAATTGAATACAATGGGACACCAATCGGAAACCAAAACCCAACCACCGAACCATTAACAAGTAGCCCAAAAACTCCGGCTGATCAACCCAAAGAAAAGCCATCTGATCAACCCAAACAAGATCCAGCAAATTAACCCAAACAAAATCCAGCTGATCAACCCAAACAAGATCGTTTTTAAGGTACGATTTTGGCCTCCAAACCTCAAATCGAAGCCTCCAAACTCCAATTCAACACTCGTGAACATCCATACGCCTAGGCCTAACACCAAGACCTCAAAAGAAACTCCCGACACCCGATTCTATCCACAGAAATCGCCAAAATTGAGTTTTAAACCCAAAACCCAACTTTGAAACAAATGCAGATCTACGACAATCTACCCGTTAAAAACACACATGTTTACCCATAGCACCCTTATACCGCAGTAGGGTCTAGAATCCTACCTCGGTGAGTTAAAAACTCGACGCTTTGAATCACGTGCAAAGGCAAGCTTCGTCGAAATCAAAATCTGATCGGATGGCTGCGTAGCCCACGACGCCAAAAGCAAGGATCCGCTATTGGATCACTGAAAACCGAGCCACGGGCCCTCGAGAACTTGGAGAGAAGGTAGAGAGAAAATGAGAAATTTACTAGAGAAGTTTTGAAAAATATCTTTATGAAAATATCTAACTCCAGATATTTATAGGTGTCCAAAATATCTTTTTTTGAAATTTTTTAAGAATCACACCACAACGACCCACGGCCCCGGGAACCTACCCCGCACGCATATCTATGCCCGATCATGCATCAAATGCATTAAAAACATGCTGCAACAAAAACACATAACGTGCGTCCAAAAATGCCGAAAAAAGAAAACGGGTCGGGGTCTCACATGTCTTGTGATTACATCAATCTCTCTCAAATCAACTTAATCTTATCAGTGGTAGTTTGAACTATCTCGGGTCCAAACAACTTTCACTCTCCAACTTCTTTCCAACAAATTGGGTTTGAACATTTCCTATCGTACAACGCTTCGTAAGCGACCATCCCTATAGTTTACTGAAAACTATTGTTATATGCGAACTTGATCAACGATAAATGTTCCTCCTAGCTTCCAACAAAGTCTATAACGCATGCTCTAAGCATATCTTATAAGGTCTGAATTGTTCTCTCTGATTGACCGTCAATCTGTAGTTGAAAATCCGTGCTAAACTTTAAAGTAGTCCCCAATGCTTCTTGTAAGCTTGGCCAAAACCAGGACATAAAATGTGGGTTTCTGTCCGATACTATAGAAACTAGTACTTCGTGTAGCTTAATGATCTTATCAATATGAAGCCGTACAAACCGATTCGCAGAATACGTCATCTTTATTGGTAGGTAGTGAGCTGACTTCGTTAACTTATCCACAACTATCCAAATAGCATCACTCCCCTTGGGTGTTCGAAGGAGTCCGATTATGAAATCCATGGTATTATGTTCCCACCTCCACTCGGGTACTGGTAACGGTTGTAATAATCCTGTCGGCTTCTGGTGTTCAATCTTAACTTGCTGGCATACTAAACATCTTGTCACAAAATTCTCTACGTCCTTCTTCATCTCACTTCACCAATATATTTCCTTTAAGTCTCTATACAACTTCATACTTCCCGGGTGCATGGTGTATGTTGAGTTATGCGCTTCGTCTAAGACTTGCCTCCTTAACTCCCCATTATTAGGCATATACTAGCTATGACTGAACGACAACACGTCATTTCAAATTTCAAATTCTATCTTCCCTTTAGCCGCTATTTTTGCCCTTATTTTGATCACTTGATTATCCGCCAATTAAGCTGCTCAAATTTGATCAAAAAAAATTACTCTTACGCTCAGAGTTGCTAATAGGCATCTATTCTTTCCTATGGCTAGATGGGTTCTAAGCGTTCGCATTTCAGAAAATGTACCAGCTCGTACTGCTCGCAGATGCGCTATTTTTTCCCAATGGTTTTTAACTTAGGGCATCTGCTACGATGTTAGCCTTCCCCGGATGATAGTAAATCGTGCAGTCATAATCCTTAATTAACTCCATCCATCTCCTTTACCTCAAGTTCAGCTCTTTCTGGATGAAAATATACTTCAAACTCTAATGCTCCGTAAAGATCTCACAAGGGACGCCATACAAATATTAGCTCCATATCTTGAGCACGAAGACGATCACAGCTAACTCTAGATCGTGGGTAGGGTAATTCTTCTCATGAGGTTTTAATTTTCTATACGCATAGGTGACAACCTTCCTATGTTGCGTCAAAACGCAACCCAAACCTTGGGGTGACGCGTCACTATAAATAACAAAGCCCTCGCTGCTTGACGGAAGGGTAAGCACAGGTGCTGACACCAGTGTGGACTTCCACTCTTGAAAACTTTGTTCACATCCGTCGGATCATCCAAACTTGACATTCTTCTGAGTTAACCGAGTCAAGGGTTTCACAATCTGGGAAAAGTCCTGAATAAAATGCCGATAATAACCAGCTAACTCCAAAAAGCTTCGTATCTTAGACATGCTAGTTGGCCTTTTCCAAAAGACTACCGCTTCCACATTCATTGGGTCCACTCGTATTTTCCCTCCAGATATAACATACCCAGCTACACCACTCGATCCAACCAAAACTCATACTTTTCGAATTTTACATACAACTTGAGCTTTCTCAGGATCTACAAAAAATCTTCAAATGTTTCCTCTGTTCCTCTTCACTCCGAGAATATAACCGAATATCGTTTATCAACACAATTACAAATTGATCTAGAAAGAGCTTCTAAACACCCGATCCATCAGGTCCATAAATATAACAGGGGCATTCGTTATCCCGAAAGGCATCACCACAAA
The DNA here is from genome assembly GCA_032270985.1 of Heliamphora pulchella. Taxonomy (NCBI): domain Eukaryota; kingdom Viridiplantae; phylum Streptophyta; class Magnoliopsida; order Ericales; family Sarraceniaceae; genus Heliamphora; species Heliamphora pulchella. Next base: position 5,170 of record JAULJZ010019746.1, read on the forward strand.
CTCTTAATGCTTGTAACGGGTCTTAAAGGCAGTCTTAGGTATATCTGACTCCTACACTTTCAATTGATGGTATCCTGACCTCAAGTCTATCTTTGAGAACACTCTGGCTCCTTACAGCTGGTTGAACAAGTCATCTATCCTAGGCAAAGGATACTTGCTCTTAACGATCACCCTATTCAATTGTCGATAGTCGATACACATCCTCAGTGTTCCGTCCTTCTTTTTCACGAGCAGTACAGGTGCTCCCCGTGATGAGACACTAGGTCGAATGAATCCTTTTCCTAGTAACTCCTGTGATTGTTCCTTCAACTCTAGTAGCTCAGCAGGTGACATTTTGTAGAGAGGAGTAGATATGACCGATGTGCCTGGGTAGAGATTGATGGTAAACTGTACTTCTTAATTTGGGGGAAATCCTGGTAAATAATCTGGAAAAACGTCTAGAAACTCACAAATCACTGGTACCTCCGAAAGCTTTTTTTTTTTCCATCTCTACGTCCATCACATGTGCCAAAAACCCCTGGCAACCCTTCTTCAGCATCTTCGAATCCTTAATAGCCGACATGATACGGATAGGTGTTCTACACTTGTCCCATTGGAAAACGAATTCCTTCTCCCCGAATGTCCTAAAGATTACTCTTTTCCTAACACAGTCTAGCGACGCATGGTAGGATGACAACTAGTCCATCCCAAAAATCAAATCAAACTCAGACATAACCAAAAGCATCAAATTCACCAACATATCCCTATTGTCTATCTTCAGTACACAATCTTTACACACACTTTTAATTATCACTCTAGCCTTACGACCATTAAGACTAATACCGCCACTTGAAACTAATGCGTCGCAAGGGCTAAACAAACCACGTAGACTAAACGCTCCACAGGTATATGCCTACCCATACAAGCCCATACAAACCCAGACATAACCCTCGTCATACTACAATATATATTCGCATCTTTCCTTCACATACGTACCACTCACCCGACAATACTTTAACCGTACAGTACTAACTCCTGATTCTAAAATCTCTAACCATCATCACTCAATCCCTTCACACATTCTCTGCCGCGCAACCGAACCAAAAACCACTTTTTCACTTTAACTATTTCATCTTACCCGTATTTTACCAAGACACTCGATTCACTCAAGGCCAATTTACAAAAACCATACCCATTAATTCGTACAGTTTCACTTACGCTTTCACAATTCTCATAAATAGAGTCCACACAGAAAATTATATCACCCTTCAACTTCTCATAAATAGAGTCCACACATACCCATGGAAAAATTACTTCTCTATACAAGCAACCTTTATGCACTAATTTAAACAGGTTTTCCCTAACGGGTCACATCACAAAAGGTTTTCGAAAGTAACTTCCTTGTGACTCACACTAATGTCACAATAAAAACCAAATACCAATGCCATACGAGTTACACAGTCTAGATGTCAAACGAATATAAATCGATACTTAAGAACTTACTACATGAACAACTAGTCAGCCTAAAACGCGTACTCCACCGCTCAAGAAATTTTCAGCGTCAGCAAGACTAACTGTTTCCACAAACTCCTTAGTACCCAAATTCTTGAATTGTTTAACTAAAGAGTTACCAGTCCTTCTGGCCCGCATTGTAATTCATCTTGCGCTACGTTCTCCCGTCTTGCATAGTTGTTCATCTCGAGAACCGTCATCCTTGTTCTAATTCAAAAACTTAATCCATTCTTGAACCTTCTACACCTTATCTCCTTATCAGGTATAAGCTGGGTGGCATATCGTGACAACTCTATAAACTTTATCTCGAATTTTGCCACAGTCATCCTTCCTTGTTCCAAGTCAAAGAATCCCTGCTCCTTCTCATGCTTATAGTTTATGGGCTTGTACTACACGTCGAACGTTTTCTCAAAATGATCTCAAGTGATTCTCTGGGGTACGGGAGGTTCAACTCCTGGCACCAGCATCTTCAGGAACCATTCCATGGCTTCCCACCAGTGGTATGTTTCTCCCCTTAAACATAGAAGCTACAAGGTCAAACCTATTATCCGCATCTACCCCCAACCTATCCAGAATACGCACTGCATCCTTCAATCAGTTTTCTACTTCTACATGGCTAAGGGTTCTTATGAACTTCTTTGCACTCAAATTCTTAAATTGTTTGATTAAGGGATTACTGTTCCTCTCAGCTCGTATCGCGATCCAACTCGTGTTCTGTTCGGTCAGTCTTATGATCGCCTCCAACATCCTAGCAGTTGGATCGGGTTCTACTAGTTCTACTTGCGGAGATTGTTCTTGTCGTGCCTCATTATACTAGTTCAAGTTGAATGACGCTTCGTCCGAGTTTCTTCATGCTCCTTCCTATCGTAGGAAAGCTATGACTTATGGCTTGACACAGGAGTCCACCTTATAAACATAAGGATAAGAACAAATTGTCTATGAAAGATTTTAATGACATAAGGTTCATCCCCCTTAATTTGATAACCCACTTAGACTTCGCAAAATGACATAAATACAGGGCCCCTCCCAGATTATCTCCCCAATCTGATTACTTGCTTAGACTTCCAATTAGGACCCTACATCTGCAGAACGCATTTCCCAAATGAATCTCAATGCCAGTCAGTCAGATGCCCGAAGGCAAAGGAATAACAACACCAGGCCTAAACCACACTTCTCAACAAACCGCGAGACGACACACTTAACGTATAGCCCACCACAGACCACGCTCTTACAAGTCTACAGAACCTATAACCTAAAGCTCTGATATTAAAATGTAACACCCCGCTCATGCAAGGCACCAAACCTAAACAAAGGGATGTGATCCCGCCTTGAACCGGTGGCCAAAGAGAAAGACAAGGGATAAAGATGTTAAGAGACCAAACAAAAACTTTCAAACAACCACAATGACTTAATGTCAAAAGAGGTATACATGAGTCACTAGGGATTCGCCATCCCCAGGGCATATATTATTTCTAAAACATCAAAAACCTCCAAGGTCTTATACATGAAGCTCTACCAAAACTAAAAACTAAACAAAAGAAAACTGAACCAAAACTATTCAACGACGCCTGTGGTGGACCAACTCCTAGTCGTTCCTGGTATCTGTAACCACAGAGGTTACAAGAGAGCGCACTTAGCATTATCATAAACAAAAAAGACAGTTACTTTGTTAAAGATAACTGAAAAATCTTTCTAAAAATAGTTCATCACATTTTCCATGAAAATATAGAAATTGATGCATTTGGTTGAACATAAAAATATCGTAGATTATACAGAACCTTCTCAGTATTGCAAACAAAAATATGTTCCTAGCTTAACCGCCACAAATTTAAAATGCATGACCACTTTCTCAAATCTGGACTCAAACCCCAACAACGCCCAAGCAGTCGTCATCTCACGACCGGGAGTTCCGACGGTACTGTAACCTCAATTCTAAATGCACGGATAGCAACGTGATGGAATGAGAGCCACTCTCCACCAAGCATGAGTGTTATGTACTGTCCAAAACTTAGCCCGCAATGCCTTTAAGGCAAAAACCCCCACTTAATGGGAAGCCTCCCCTAAAGGGACAAATGAAAAATCTATAGTTGGGTAACCTTCCTCATAACGGAATATAAAGGGCCAAAAATCCTAGTAACTTGGCACTTTAGAACAACCACACAACATTAACCATACTTTCATAATAAGGTCATGCTAGCTCAAAACATCATGGTTAGCACACTTAAATTAAAAACATCATGACTTTTGAAAACAATAGGTTCATGTGATCATTAAATAGGTCATAATTCAAAACATACGTTTCAAAGCATTTTCATGCATCATTTACATAAATTCAAGTCCAAGATAATGGCAAAGCACTCTCACCTTATCTTATATGGAAACAAACCGAGCCTTTGTCAATGAGCTAAGTTTGCTCCTCGGGTAACAAAACTTTCATGCCTAACAAGCAAACATGACTTAACCATCAACACGAAGTTCTACCCCCTCTTAAAACGTGAAGTACTAAAGCGATTCTGACCTTTGAATGTTTTCTTGATTTTTAGGGACCATGGTTACTTTCTTTTTAGGTTTAAGGGTTACTACACACTTGCCCAATCCTTCACTTGTTTAAGGAATTTAACTTAACCATTTATTACTCTTTTCCAAACATTAAATTTTAAAGTACCGCAGAATCTTGAGGTATTTAAACTTAGAATTGGATTATGATTTTTGGTGACAATTTAGATAAAAATAATCCCTACAACATTAATGTTCAACACCAAAGCCAAAACCTAAGGCAAAAGGGTGAAAAACTTCACGAAAACGAAAATGGTTCAACACTTGCTCAGAGAATTGGTCAGAAAAGTATCTCTGCTGGTCTCGGTTTAGGGGTACCATATCAAGTGAAAATGAGCCCATTTTTTAGTATGTTCTTTTTCAACATGTCCCCCACATGTTTCATGTTTAAAGTTAAGGGTAGTTGTTTGGAACAAGTTAGACGTTTTGGCCATTTTAGAAAATAGGGTCTGTCAGCTGCCAAAACTTAGCAGAGTTGGTTTTGGACAGAGGGTTTGAAACGGTTTTGGAGAATCATCCCGAGGCTTTAAGATCTTATTTTTGGGCCAAACGTATTTCATTATGTTATCTACAATGTTCATTTGGACCATGTTTGGAGTAGGTCACTAAAAATAGGAGTTTTGGGCTACACAAACATATGTGACAGAAGTGTCCCTTGAGGACTGAAACATAACAGAGAGTCTCAAAAGAGTTTTGACATTACAAAACTCATTATTTTGTGCTCTATTTTGGTGTGTGTCTAGATACGTATGTTTTCTACAACTTTCATGTTTTGGCCAAAACTCGGATCTCATTTTAAACTAAGGTTTTTAGGTGTGTATTCTTGACTGGTCTGAAACCAACACACTTTCGTAGAATTGTAATATCACTAGTTCTACTTACTCAAATGAGTTAAAACTAATTTTGGATGAAAGATAACACAAGAACCTAGGTCTGGATATAAAGAACACCCTTATAGCATTTTTCTATATTGAGTTATGATATTCCAAAGGTCAGGACAGAAAGCTCAAAACTCCCAAAACTCAGGCTTGTTTTGGTTCTATCTTCTTAGTGTCATGTATGTGAGTTTCTGACCCATTTTCTTTGTATACATATATTGTAATTCAATATATCAATGTTCTAGAACTTATAGTAGTCATGGAACCCATGAAAAAATCCACACCAACTCACAACTTCAACATTCATACCGAACAGCCCCAAAAATCAACCATGACGCCTTTATTTTTGAGATTTTGGTTCTTGATCTTTGATTTGTGTTTCAAAATAATGGAAGAAGTGTTTGATATGTATAAAGCCAAATGTGTTAGTGCCTTTCTTACCTTGTTAGAATTTGTTTCTTGGTGATAAAAAACCTAGAACTTAGCTTTCAAGCTCCATGGATCCTCCTCCTTCTTTCTACTTCTTTCTTCTCTTTTCTTCTTCTTCTTCTCTCTCTCTCTCTCTATATATGTATATGCACAAAATTTTCAAGGGAAGAATAGAGGGTTTGGGTTCTTTTTATAGAGAAAAGTCAAGTAGGAAGCTTCCTTGAGAAGCTTTGCTAATCATGGTTAGGTTTAGTTAACTTAGGTTGCTTTACACTAACTTAGGTTAAGGAAACTTGGCAACCAAGTTCGGCGCATTCTCCTAGGTAGTTGGCCACTTGTATGTATATATATATAATTATATATATATTTATATATATATATGTATGTATATATCAAAATAATTTTTTTTATTTAATTGTAGCAGAAAATTCGGGTATTTTCACATTGGTTCGTTTCTTGATTTTTCGAGCGTAACTCTTATCTTAAACGACTTGGATTTATAACTTTGAATTCGTATCCTGAACATTAGGGTTTTAATATATGCTTGTGTAGTTTCCCTTCTATCCCAGGTCTCAGGCTCAAAAAGGTTAATCAGTCGAGCCGGTTCTTCTTACCGAACTTAGGCTCGAGATTTCGTTTCTTTTGAGATGTTCTTTCTTTTTTTTTATTCGTATCTTGAGTTCGGGTTATTACAGTGTGTGTTGAGTTGGGCCGCAATTGCTCCTCGGTGGAAGTCCATAAACGTGCACGGAGTAGGTCTTTATGGTCCTTCGGGTTAAGCCCCATAAACTAGGTGAACCTGTAAACTATGTGGTTACATTGTTTTGACTCCGTATAGAACCTTTCATTACTTAGTAGGCCCTGAGCGGTTTTAGAGTAATGAGCGGGAGTCTATAGCTGCTACCTTTGTCTGTGTGTGGCAGAGTCGGTACATAAGATTTTATTTTATCTTTTTCTCCTCGGCTGTGTGACCCGAGTAGAGAATACTATTTTATCACCGTGTTACCATTTTATTTTCCTCGGTTGTGAGTCCCGAGTGGGAAAATAACGTTTTGTTCTCGGTTGTGTGAGCCGAGTGGAAAAATCATGATCTTGATTACTGTTTTTCCTTAACTGTGGCATGATATCTGCATTGATGATATGCATGGTTTTAAGGATGGAAAACTTGTGGTTTTTTAGAGGAAAATCTTTTGGCTCCTGTGGTTGAGTTTTTATGCATATGATTGCATAACCTACTTTACAGCTTTATAGTTTGTTTCTATTGGGTTTCGGCTCACGATGTGAGATTTTTGTGCAAACCATTTTCAAGTGGACATGAGGAGTTGACCTAGATGCTCGTGGTGGCGAAAGACTTGCTATAGTTTTTCTTGTTTTGAGACATGTAGTTTTACATGTGATGCTTGTTTCTAAAGGCGAGTTTTTGTATGCCTTAAGGCGATATACTTATTCATGTATAGAACTGCATGTTTATTGTTTATGAGAGACGAACCTTGGGCACTCTTTTATCCAAATGTTAGATTTTTGAGTTGATTGTTTTTGAACTAAAGATCTTATTATCATAAATGGTGTTGTGGTAAGCTTTCATGTGACCCTGGAGATTGGGGCGTGACAACTTGGTATCAGAACCAGGTTCGAATACCTAAAAGCCATGGAAAATAAGGTACATCACCTTGTGAGGATGTGCGTATGCTTGATTGCATGTGTTTTAACGTTTTGTTAACATATGCATGATAGCATGCTTAGAATGATGGTTGTATATACGTGAGTATTGAGGTTGGACCTTAGGATTGATTAGTCTTGTCTTCAGGTGTTTGGATTAACAAACATGGGAGCCATGTTAGAGACGCATTTCGCAGACGTGATTTCTAACAAGGAATCTAAGTAGGTTATCCAAAATGGTGCGTCATTCTTGTCGGTCCTCCTCGGTATGTGAGATGTGTTGACATGATCTCAAGTGGCTATGTGTTAGCATGCTTATGTGTATTATGTCTTATACATTAGCAATAACATGTTGTATGCAAGCTTATCCTGTTATGTTGCTTTCGTATAGAGTTATATCCACGCAGGGTGGACGAGGTCGTGGTCAAGGCCGTGGTTGTGGTTCTGGTCGAAGGGATGTTCTAGTCCCAGATATTGGGTTTGCTAATGCACCTCAAGGACCTGTTGACAGAGTAGATCAGGTGCATGAGATGGTAGGCTCCATCTGGCAGCAGGCTGAGGCCTCTAGGGGAAGAGAAAGCGTACCTGAACTGAGGGCGATGGTCGCAATGTGCGAGTTCCGACGTCTGGACCCTCCTACCTTTTCTGGGGATCCCAATCCCATAGTAGCCACTAAATGGCTGGAGCTAGTTACCAATATCTTGGACATGCTTTAGATAGAGGTGGATGATCTGAGGGTTACTATTGCTGCCTTTCAGCATGTGGTGGATGTTTGCCAGAACTATAGTGGGAGGCACTTGGGAGGCGTTTACAAAGGTATTTCTGGAGAAATACTTTTTGGCAACTTCGAAAGATCGTTACAGAGAGGACTTCCTATTTCTTACTCAGGGGAATATGATAGTAGTCTCGTATGAGGCCGAGTTCACTAGCTTATCCCGATTTACACAAGAGATTGTGCCTACTGATGAATTTTGGGCGAAGCGATTCGAGAGGGGTTTGTGGCCCGCTATCTGAGACAGAGTGGCAGCATTCAGGATGCAAGTTTTTATAGAGTTAGTGGAGATCACCATGAAAGTGGAGGATACTGTAAACGAGACGCGTAGGGACAAGGACAGGGACGATAAGAGTCAGCGGGACGGGGGATGTGTACAGTCCTAGGGACACAAGGACAAGCGTCGATGGACATTTAGTCTAAGTTCTTATCCAGTTGGGTCGTAACAGTCGCATTTTTCTGCACCCACGCCTCCCTAGTCTCAACGGGAAGGTCGGAGCAGAGAGAGCTTATTTGCCATAGATGCAGACGGCCAAGGCATCGTGCGGTAGAATGTCAGAGTCCAGTGCCTGTTCAGGCACAGTCGAAGTCCAGTGCCTGTTCTGGCACAGTCGAAGTCACAGGCGCAGGTGAGGGAGCCGGTAGTATGTTTTGAGTGCGGCCAGTCTGGGCACATCTGTAGGAACTACCCCAGAGGAGGGAGTATGTAGAGTACAGCTGGAGCACCTATTACACCACCATCCCAGGGACGTCAACCATCTAGATTCACAAAAGGGGCCGCCTCAGTACATTCGGGCAGACAGTCTACGGTTCAGAGCCATAGTGGACAGGCCAGAGCATATGTTCTTGCAGATTCCAGTTCATCTAGAGCACCATTTGTGCCCGATGCTGCTGCTACCACCTTCATGATCAGAGGTACTCTTCTAGTCTATAGATCATGGGCCAGTGTTCTTATCGACATGGAAGCATTGCATTCATTTATATCCTCTACATTTGCATCTGCTTTGTGGTTGAAAATAGACTTGTTGGGTAGTGCTTTGAGCATAGAAACCCCAGTTAGTGGGAGTGTGATGTTGAGTCATGTTTGTAGGTCCTGTGTGTTAGAGGTTGCCGATCGTTGTTTAAAGTTTGACTTTATCATTCTAAACATGATGACGTTTGACGTCATCTTAGGGATGGATTGGCTGACCACCTATCGTGCCTTTATCGATTGTGATCGACGAAAGGGTAACGATTTGTATACTGGCAGGAGATTATTTTTGTTTTGTAGGTGATCGGGATGAGGGTTTGGTGTCTATGCCCGGTGTTATGTAGAACCAAGGTAACCTGGGTTTCCTCGTTTCGGCACTCATGTTGGATGAGATGGTTAAGGTTCAAGGAGAGGTACCTCTGGTGGTTTGCGATTATCCAGATGTCTTTCATGATGATCTGTTCGAGTTGCCACCGAGCCGTGAGGTAGAGTTCTCTATTGATCTGGTTCCAGGAGCTGTACCCATATCCATGCCGTTGTATCGCTTTGCACCAGCTGAGTTGCGTGAACTCAAGGTACAGCTTCAGGAGTTACTGGATAGGGGGTTTGTACGCCCGAGTACCTCACCATGGGGAGCTCTTGCTCTTTTTGCTAAGAAGAAGGATGGATCCTTGCAATTTTGTATCGATTATCGAAAGCTGAATCAAGTAATAGTGAAGAATAACTATCCTATGCTAAGGATTGATGATTTGTTTGATTAGTTGAAGGGATCAAGTTGCTTCTCAAAGATTGACTTGAGATTAGGATACCACCAGTTGACGATTAGGGACGTGGACATAGCGAAGATCGCCTTTCAGACTCGTTATGGTCACTATGAGTTTCTGGTCATGCCGTTCGGTCTGACGAACGCTCCTTTCACATTCATGAGTTTGATGAACCGAATCTTCTGTTGGAGGCAATACTACCAAGATCATTATTTTTGAAAACGATTAATCAGTAAAAAATTAACTGGACGGGCAAACGCCGAAACGTGCTCCAGATAAAACTTTTAACGAAGAACGATCAAAATAAAACCCGTGCAACCAAAGTTAATTTAGAAGAATGCCTCTTGTAGATCTAATCTTCAACTACGACTTGATTCTGAGTTAATGCTCCTGTCAGATCTTCTACCGTATTCCCTTATGCGATCCTCGAACGTAGTGTGGGCTACGATCCTCCAAAAACTCGTACTGGAAAAACCCAAATACATTTTTTAAGTCTTAAAAGAAAAAAATAATCTATCAAAAATGATATGAAAATCAATCTAAACTGGTTCAGCCTATCCGCATATATATAGGGCTACAATAGGGACTTAAGGAGTAATTATGAGTAAGACTTCCAGTGGAACACAGATACCTACGGGCGGTTTCTGCAATTATGGAACGTCGCAGCGGTTTCTACAATTTTCATAAAACACTGAATTACAGTTCACACCACTAAAGAACTATAATTGCGCTCTGACCCATAATCTCAAGACCTTCTTACATTGAGCTCCTATTATTAAATACTTACCATTTCTCCCTACGTTAAGATTCCCAATATCCGCCAATTAAATTTAATTACTAATAATTTAATTTAATCGGCATCTTCATATTCCTTAAGCCCTTCCGCTTAACTTATTTGACCGCCGAATAATTAAATTCACCTGCAGGATTTGGCCCGATAAAAACTTATAAGTATCCTTAAGGGGGTATCGTCAATCCCGATATTTCGGAACGTGGATTCCGTCAATAATTAATATTTACCATATAAATAATATTGCTATCCAACTCACCGGGAATATGGACCCATATAAGATCGCACCCTCTAATGAATCAAAATAACAAATATTAAATAT
>JAULJZ010019767.1:0-15798 GCA_032270985.1 Heliamphora pulchella
AGCTCATTCGAGATCGATCACGTAGGATGTTGGGCTTATCCCAAGCCCGTTATATTGACTCGATTATTGCTCATTTTGGCATGAAAAATTTCAAGAAAGGATTTATTCCTTTCAGACATGGAATTACTCTAACACTTGTTTGATGAAAAGTGTGTACAAGAATAGGCTCCTTCAATGAGCAAGTGAGTACAACATTATAGCACACTAATTCACTCTCAAGTAATATATCAAATGAAATTCAATGAGATTTTCTAAGTATTTCACACAAGTATGAGTAAGAATATGAAATATGAATTGTCACGTCCCAAACTCCGGGTCACGCGAAGAGCCACCGAAAAACTACCAAACCGTCCCACCACAAAAAGGATTTGAAACCAGAAAGCCAGAAAAGGCTAAAACCTTTGTAAAACGTACAACCGAGGGTTTATCCAATTGAAAGAGTAGCCAAGAGACTACAGTTAAGGACCCACAAGCCAAACCTTTTTAAAACAAAATAAACTTTTTGGGTAAAGAAAATCCTTTCAAAAAGATTTGGAAGCCGTTGTAAAATTTTCCTCGAGTACAAGAGTTGAATGCAGTGTAAACCATTTGAAAATCCCATTTGTAACGCATTGCACCCAGTAATGAAAAGCATAGCAAGAAACTACGAAAAACAACAACCAACCCAAGGTTCTCTCGAAAGCATTAAAACATGCATACATCCATAAGAACTATATACGTATTACAACATGTATATCCGATATGAAACACATACAGAAAGGTAAAACTACCTCACAAAGACCAACAACAAGGTCTTGTCACCAGCCATCTCCGGGCACCTTAAAGTCACCCACAGGACCACGTCTACCTGAAAAAAATTTTACAACAAAATCCCACACCATGAGCCGAAGCCCAATAGAAAATAGACAGTAACGCTGCAAAGCAGGCTATGCAACTACACATACACAAGCTCAACCACAGGAGCCAAAAAGGTTTTTCTTCCAAAATCACAAGTTTTCCATCAGACTAACACGAGTCTCAAAAGGTTTTATTTCATAAAACCCCACATTTTCCATCCTTCAAACTATGCATATCATTCTAACAGATATCATGCCACAGTTAAGGAAAAGCAGTAATCAAAACTTGATTTTTTTCACTCGGATCGTACAATCGGGAATAAAACGTTATTTTTTCACTCGAAACACACAACCGAGAAAAATAAAATGATAACACAGAATGCTCCACTCGGGTCACACAGCCGACGAGAAAGATAAAAATGTAATCCTACGTACCAACTCTGCCACACAGGACAAAGGTAACAACTATAGACTCCTGTCCATTATCCTAGTCCTGAACCACTTAAGGCCTGCTAAATAATGACAAGTTCTATATAGAGCTACAAGAATAAAGCCACTCACGGGGCATCATACTTCTTTACGGATTTCCACGACCGTTGGACGAAGCTAACCAAACCATGTTTACGGGGATTAACCCGAGGGACCGTAGCAAACCCATTCTGCGCCCGTTTTTGAACTCCCACCATGGAGCAATAGAAGCCCAACTGAAAACCACACACTATCACGGTACATCTATGGAAACATTTAAAAAATCCACCGTAGCTTAACTACGAAAACCCGCAAAACAGTTTACACACCACATGTATAAAAAAAGATCCAATCCATCAACATGGACATCTAAAATCATTTCCAACAAAACGTTTAAGAGTTGAGACTCAACTCCGTGGGTTAGCTCCAAACCTCCAAAAAGACGTTTTTCACCATTTTCACAAAATAGCTCGTTTTCAAACCTCCTTTTGAAAACTACGGATACCACATACCCGAATCACGTATACAACCGAGAAAAGGCGTAAAAATCCACTTTTACTTAAAACTAAGGTTTACACATGAAAATCACGTTTGACGTATTTTCTACCCGGTAAAAACACATACAATCACATATATCACCCTTATACAACAGTAGGGTCTAAAATCCTACCTCGGTGAGTCAAAACTCGAAGCCTCAAAAATTTAACTTTGCCAAAATGGAATTCTGTCTGGATGAACGCGAAGCCCCCGGCACCAACATCAAGGATCTGCTATCAGTTTACTAAAAACCGAGCCCCGGGCCCTTCAAAATCTAGAGAGAAGGCAGAGAGAAGGGGTAACTTAGCTTAGAAGCAAGCTTAAAACAAATATCTTAGCCCACTGGATATTTATAAAAATGGCAAAAATCTTCTGTCTAGTCGACCGAACTGAAAAACCTCGGTCTAATCAACTAGGCCAACCCCTCCAGTCGACCGAACTACTGGGCAGTGTGTTTTTCTGCGTAAAATTGGTTTTTCAACCTTAAACTAAACCAAACGTGTCTCTTTCGAACCCAAACAAGTGTAAAACCCATACGCACATGTTGTTCTATTGTGAAGAAACAAAAACCTAACACACCGAGGTCAGGGGTTAACTCAAACTCTATCAACACTTAAATTATTTCAAAAAAAGAAATAGGTCAGGGTCTCACATGAATGCTCAAGAATGAGTGATAAGTGAGTATGATATTTGAAAAGCTTCTTATGCTCTTTTGTATTGATGATATGGTCCTTTTATAGCCAAATTTTCGAGCTAGCCGTTGTGGCTGAGGAGATGGTTTGACTTTCTAAGAAAAACTAGCCGTTATACAGTCAAATCAGTTCATCAGGACCATTCAATCGACTGAGGGCATATGTTCAGTCGATTGAACCTATAAAAGGTTCATTCAGTCGACTTAGTTTAAGGGTTCAGTCGACTGAACCTTTTAAGGTTCCTCAATTAAAATTCTAGAATGTTTTTCAATCGACTGGTATTGACGATTCAGTCGACTGAACTTTCCAGGTTCATTAAATTGAGTTTCTAGTAGGTTTTTCAGTATACTAATTTTGAATTCAATCAACTGAACCTTTGAGGTTCATATTTCAAACTTTAAAGATCATTTCATGAAAGTTTTGAATGAAAAGTAAGATCTTTATTAGTTTTGATATGTTTAAGTCACAAGATAAACTTGTTAAAATGTTTCTCAATCTAAACACAAGTTTAGTTCCTTCATAAAACATTTTATCCTTTTAGGAAAGAGATATGCATGAGTTATATCTTTTCACTTTTGGTTTCCTATGAGCTTCAAAGGATATATATTAAAAGAGTAGTGAACTTACATTGATCCTATCTTCCAACACAAATGAAAACCTTAAACTAAGTCTTCAATCCTTCGTCTTTTGTATTGTTCCAAGAACTTGTTATCGAAGTATTTGACTTGAATATACTCTATGGCTTTGACTTTGTATCTTTAATTATGCTTAACATGTGTTTCCTGTAAATGATCTCAATTTGCATGATTAAATACTTAGGTTTGTTATCATCAAAATGGTCGTTGAAGCCTTGTTAAACCAGCAGGTTGGTGGTAGTCGGTGACTTTCTCTCTCCCAGGCTAGTTTTGATGTATATTCTGATATATACGAGACTGATATATGATATATTTATATATCATACTGTATCGTGAAAGCCTGATGCAATCAGGACACAGGAATCAGAGATGAAAGAGGATTATTGCAGTTTATCCTCTACGGGAGACTGAAACGCTTCAGTGTTTTACTTGGATCATAAAATCGGGATATATGTATCGTGCTTATATATATACATGAACAGCGTGGATGATTGCATATCTATTTTATTTATCTTATTAATTTAATTAATTCAAAATTTTGATTTTAATTAAAATATTTTGTAATGAAAATTAAAATTAAGTTTTTTTAATTAATTAATTTTAATTAAATGAAAAAAACTTTAGATATTTTATTTTTTATATTTTAATATCACGTTTAAGACGATTTTTCATAAAATCGGATATCTCGGAAAAACGTAGGACTTAAATTCGGGATTTTGAATTAATTAAATAGAAAAATATTTAATCGAAATAAATTATTATTTTTCAAAAAATGCGGGACAGAAAATAAAATAAATAAATACCTTTAATCACTACCTTAGCTGAAAAGCTAAAGAAACAACAGTGTATTTATTAAATTTTATTTGTTACGCATTTAAACACGAAAAAATAGTTTGGCAAATTAGAATCTTTAAAATTGTGTACACGAAAAGATGTTTAATTCTTTCAGATCGTGTGATTTTTTAAAATTAATAAATTTATTTTAATTAAACAGATTTTTATAACTCTCAAAAATATTTTAAAAATCTAAGTGGGAAAGAAAATTTATTCATAGATAAATCTCGCGATCTCCATCACCAGTTTGTAGGCGATGCAAGTAAACCTTGCGTGTCGGTAGTAAGGCTTTCTTCTCTAATGGACAGATTAATTGCGGTATCGCTAGTACAAACCTTCTTTATGAATAATTCTAGATAATTTTTAGTGTGGATCACTTCTCCAATTGAATGGTTCATTACGAAGTGATTGATTTGAGATTAGGTGATGGTTAATACCTAGCGGCATATAATAGTTTTCTGTCCAGCTGACTCACTGCTATTATATACTGGGCCAAAACTATGTCAGCTATTTAATTTTACTTGGCAGGGTCAGTTTTCTAGATAGTAAAATTAAAAGGAATTGTCCTGTCTAATCTCATAAATAATAGTAGACGTCCACCCAACGAGGCATGCTATTATCAGGTTATCAGGCTGCTAGAAAATTAATTCTAAAATGGTAGAGGAAACCAAATTAAAATAAATTCAAACTTTTGCTCATCATAATTAACAATTTTATTTAAATATGTGATTCTCAAGATTAAAATGACATTCAACCCACTCGCTTCTATTCTCAAAGAAAACAAACTAACGGGACCAAATTTTGTTAACTGAAAAAGTAACTTGGATATAGTTTTAACTACCAATGGTATTCCATCGATATTAGAAAATGTGTTTGTTTCTAAAAAAAGTTCTTCTTCTAGGCCGAAAGGCATGAAGAAGAAAAAGGTTCAAAAATAGGGTAACATGCTTTCCAGGGTAGTTAGAGGGCCACATACTAGTGTGAAAAAGCTGAAAGGCAAATGTTTTCACTACAACCAGACACGGCACTGAAAAAAACTATATCTAGTATTTCTCAAAAGACAGAATAAATAGGGTAATTTATGTTTACTTGCTGTGAAAACATGTTTAGCGGTGTTATCTATCGGTACCTGTTGTGTAGATACGGGAGCCACTAATCATGTCTTCAATTCGTTGTAGGGGTTCCAAGAAATCTGACAACTTAGTGATGGAGAGATTTACCTACATATAGACAATAATACAAAGGTAACAGTAGCTGCAGTGGGAGATATCACTCTCAATTTTAGTGGAGATTGAATTTTAATATTGAGAGATTATCTTTATGTATCTTCCATTAGAAGGAATTTAGTTTCTGTTTCTAGATTAGTTAAAGAAATATATTTGGTTTATTTTAATAACTCTGTGATTATTAAGGATAATAAACGGGTTATCTGGTCTACTACATTGGTGGATGATCTTTATATTATTACTCAAATCTCTCTTACACTGTAACTAACTGAAATGAATAACACATCTATATTATCATATAATAGAAAATTTCTTTCCTTAATGAACCAAACGTTTCTTCGACACATACGCTTGGGTCATATTAATTTAAAAAGAATAATTAGACTGGTAGTAAATAGATCTTTGAGTTCATTAGAAGTGGAGGCACTTCTAATTTGTGAATCTTGCTTAGAAGGTAAAATAACTAAGAGGCCCTTTTCTGCCAAAGGCTATAGAGTTAAAGAACCGTTAGAGCTGGTGCATTCTGATGTGTGTGGTCCTATGGCAATCTGGGCTAGAGGTGGCTTTCAGTACTTCGTCAGTTTCATTGATGACTACTCAAGGTGTGGATACATTTAATTACTTGATGTACCGTAAATTTAAATATTTTGAGAAATTCAAAGAATTCAAAGCGGAGACAGAAAAGTTTCTGGATAAAAATATCAAATCACTACGATCCGAACGTGATGAAAAATACCTCTTTGGATAATATAGGGATTACTTGTCAACAGAATGGATTATATCCCAGTTAACTGCACCTGGTACTTCACAGCAGAATGGTGTAGCAAAAAGAAGGAATAGAACTCTTATAGAGATGGTAAGGTCCATAATAAGTTATTTAAGTTTACCCAATTCATTTTCGAGACTCACTTTAGAGACAGTGGATTACATTATGAACTTGGCACCTTCAAAGTTAGTACCTTCTACTCCCACAAAATTGTCGACCAGGCGTAAGCCTAGTCTGAAATACATTCGAATTTAAAGATGTCCAGCACATGTGCTGAAAGGGAACGCAGGTATGTTGGAATCAAAGACAGAAGTCTATTTCTTTGTGGGGTATCCCAAGGGAACGGAAGGTAGTCTATTTTATAATCTTACGGAACAGAAGATCATTGTTAGCACCATTGTTCAATTCTTTGAAGAGGATTACATTATAAATCACAGGCCAAATAGCAAAATTATTCTAGAAGAACTGAGAGAAAATATCAGTAGAACGAAAGAACAAGTCACTGATATTCCATTATCTTGTCGTAGTGGATGGATTATCGGGACATGTACAAATCAAGAACAGGGTGTTGATGCACAGGGTTCTGATTCTACACAGCGTGTTACTGCAAGTATACAGACATAGATAGTGCCTCGTCGTAGTGAGAGAGTTGTTCATCAACCTGACTGGTATATGTTCTTGGGAGAGTCTTTTGATAAAATTTTGGCAGAACTAGATACCGAGCACTATAACTACAATAAAGCACTTCAAGATAAAGATGCAGATCTTTGGCAAAGGGCTATGAATTTAGGGATAAAATCTATGTATTCCAATCAAATCTGAAAACTTGTAAAACCACCTGAAGGGATAAAAATCCATTGGATGCAAGTCCATCTATAGGAGGAAGAGATGAGCAGACGGAAAGGTTGAAACCTTCAAAACTAGGCTTATTGCAAAAGGATTCACTCAGAAGGAAGGGATCGATTATATGGAAACCTTTTCGTTGGTGGCCATGCTTAAGTCTATTCGAATTCTCTTATCCATTATGCAGATTTTGATTACGAAATCTGGCAAATAGATGTCAAGATAGCTTTTCTAAACGAAAGTCTTGATGAGTGTATCTATATGATACAACCAAACGGATTCATTACAAAAGGCCAAGAACACATATTGTGTAAGTTTAAAAGATCTATTTATAGACTTAACCAGGCATCGAGGTCTTAGAAAACTCAATTTGATCAAGCGCTTAAGTCTTACGATTTTGATTAGAATCTGAATAAGTCTTGTGTGTACAAGAAATGTGACGGGAGTGTGGTGATCTTTTTAGTACTTTATGTAGACGATATATTACTCATCGAAAATGATGTGGGGGCATTATCTACAATTAAATTATGATTATCTGGACAGTTCAATATGAAGGACTTTGGAGAAGCTAGTCACATCATTGAGATCAAGCTTATGCGAGATCGAAAACAAAGGATGTTGGGCTTATTACAAGCAAAGTATATTGATGATATCCTTACTTATTTTAGCATGCAGGATTCCAAGAAAGGGTTGCTCCCTTTCAGACATGAAATCACTCTATCCAAGGATCAGTGTCCTAAGACACCTGATGAGATAGAGAAGATGAAGGTGATTTCTTCTGCTTCGGCAGTAGGAAGCCTCATGTATGCTATGCTTTGCACTAGACCCGATATCTGCTTTGTCGTTGACATGGTTAGCAGATATTAGTTTAACCCAGAGTAGCAGCATTGGACTGCGGTGAAGAATATAATCAAGTACCTATAAAGGACTAACGATTATATGTTGGTTTACTAGGCAGACAGTCTAGTACCTTTGAGGCACAATGACTCAAATTTCCAATCTAACAAGGATTCCCGTAAGTCTACCTCAGGATATGTTTTTACCTTAAGAGGTGGAGCTATATATTGGAGGAATATGAAGTAGTCTTGTATTACTGATTCCACCATGGAGGCCGAATACCTTGCAACTTCTAAAGCAGCCAAGGAGGCCGTTTAGCTCAGGAATTTTCTGTTGGATCTAGATATGGTACCTTCAGTTCAATCGGCTATTATACTTTATTGTGACAATAGCAGAGCAGTTACAAACTCGAAGGAACCAAAAATCCATAAGAAAGAAAAACACATTGAGAGTAAGTAACACACCTAATATAAGAAATTGTACTAAGATTGCATCAGAAGACAACCTTGCAGATCCTTTGCAAAGAACTTACCAGTTAAGACTTTTGATAGTCCTGTAGAGGGCATGGGAGTCAAATGTATAGCAGCATGGTTTGAGTATAAGTGGGAGATTGTTAAGGGTGGTACACTGAAAAACATGCTTTTAGTATTTAATTTTATTTTAATAAAATTAATTTTTTATTTTATGAGAATCTTTATGAGCAATGTATGTCTATCATTTCTTTAATTTTATGCATGGATGTCCGATATTCTGTATAGTATTTAATCTGGTATGTAGAGTACAACTTGCACACAGAAGATTAGATTTTAGGTTCTTAAAGAATATAAGTTTTCTGTTCACAATTTAGATGAAAATGGACATACCATCTGTACGACTGTAGCATAGAGTTTTAGTAGACTTGTCTTGGTTACAGGGAACAAATAATAGCGTTGTCTATTGTTCTGACTCTCTGTACCAGTAAACTTTGTGTGTATTGAACTGGATATTTTAGCTAATTAATTTTATAATAATTATATAAGTTAATTTACATCCCAAAGTTATTTATAAATAGTGTTTATTCTCTTAATCCTGAAATAATTATTAATTTGCGTATATATAATATTCATTGTTTTGATTAATTAGAGGGTGCGATCTTATATGGGTCTATATTCCTGGTGAGTTGAATGACGGTATTATTTATATGGTGAATATTAATTATTGATGGAATTTACGCCCCAAAAGATCGGGAATGAAGATACCCCTTTAAGGATCCTTATAGCTTTTCACCAGGTTAAACCCTGCAGGTAGATTTAATTATCCGGCGGTTAAATAAGTTAAACGAAAGGACTTAAAAAATATCAAAATGCCGCTTAAATTAAATTGTTAGTAATTAAATTTAATTGGCGGGTATCCAAAATCTTAACGTGGGGAGAAATGGTAAGTATTTAATAATAGGAGTTCAATGCTATATGTTCTTAAGATTATAGGTCAGAGTGCAATTATAGTTCTTTAGTGGTGTGAACTATAATTCAGTATTTTATTGAAATTGCAGAAGCTGCTGCTAGTTTTTCATAATTGCAAATACCGCTATGAGATTTGCTTAATTGTGAAAACCGCCGATACGTGTCTATATTCCACTAGAAGTCTTACTCATAATTAGTCTCTAAGTCCCTGCTGTATCCCTATAAATATACGGGTAGGCTGAACCAGTTTTATACTTGTCTTTTAAGACTAAAACTGTCCAAGTTTTGCTAGTATGTATTCTAGATAGATTGTAACCCACCCTACATTCAAGAATCGCATAAGGAAATACAGTAGAAGATCTGACTTGATATTCAACTTTGATTTAAATTGTAGTTGAAGGTTTGATCGGTAAAAGGTATTCTTTTAAATTAATTTCGAATGCAGTAGAAGATCTGACAAGAGTTTCAACTCGAATTTAAATCGTAGTTGAAGGTTCGACTGGTAAAAGGTATTCTTCTAAATTAACTTCGGATGCATTGGTTTTATTTTGATCGTTCGTCATCAAAGGTTTTATCTGAATCCCGTTTTGGCGTTTGCCCATCCAGTTAATTTTTTCAGATAATCATTTGCAAAAATAAAGATTTTGGCAGTCTTGCCTCCAACAATCTCTAGCAACCAAAAATATAAACAATAACATAGATCTCAATAAAAACTACATGCACAAGAGCAAACATAAAGAAGGACATCATAAAGTCCCAAAATCTTAGTTTTGACACCTTTGTTGATTTGATTTAGTTCTTGTTCTTGATTTTATTTTGAGAATGGTGAAAGGGGTATTTGAGTTGAGTAATAGGAGAGGGATTTAAGAATTTTCTTACCTTGTAGAGTGACTTCTTGGTGGATGGATGCAAGGGCTTACTTTTGGTGCTTAAGGATTTTCCCTACCTCCTCCTAGCTCCTCCTCAACGCTTAGGACCGATTTTGGAACCAAAATATGTTGGACCTCTCTCTCTTTATACCAAAAATGGTGACGGTGGTGGTGGTTTTATAGAAGCCTTAGGTTGTGGTGGTGATGATGGTGGTGGGTGGTAGTGTAAGTTGTGGAAGACATGCACCTAATTCTATTGGTTGGGCTTGAGGCGAGAAGAGGTGTGTAAGAAAAAGGGAGAAATGGGAAGGGGATTTCGGCCAGGGGGATTTTCCCAACCGAAATCTAATCTTGCAACTTTATTGTATTATTTAGGTGTTTTGTTGATATATTTACACTATATTATCTAAGAAAAGGCTTTAAAAATTAACTTGATATATATTTTTGGTTTCTTTTTCTATAGAAATGAATTATTTTAATAACTTTGTGATTAGATCATTATTTTTTTAATTTATAATCATTATTGCATTACTTAATCAGTTATGTGTCGATACAAAAGTTAAATTTAGCTATTTTGTTGTGATGTGTCATGTTGGCTTTAAATGGTGAATTTGGTGTGTAAGAGTTTTAATGATTTGTTTTTCTTTTGCATGACATATAATTTTATAATATTAACATCATTATTTGTTTAAACATTTTTAGGCTATGATGATGTTTAATTTATACATTTTTTCTTAATTTTGAGTATAAAATACAAAAAAAGATTTTGATTATTTTTCTTGTTATTTGTGTTTTACTTCTTGTTTTAATTAAAAGTTTGGGTTTTGATTGTCTATGTGTCAAAATTTAAATTTTTAAAAACTTTCTTTATCTTAGTGGCAAATTGGAAATTTTACACTTTTTATGGTATTTTAGGATTTTTAATATTAATGTTTTAAGTTGATTTAATAATCTCTACGGTTAGAAGATCTAATAATGTATTAGGGTTTTTACTTTTCGGATTTTAGGTTCTTAAGTTTTGATCATCATAGGTTTTTAATCTTATCATGACCTAAGATTTTATTAGATTACCGTCACTAGTCTTATAATTTAGAAATGAGTCCTTACAATTGTCCAGGTAGAATATCGTATGAGAGTTCTACTCCAAAATTTATACGGGTAAGACAAAGGATTAACTTACTGATTTACAACATCAACTGTTTGCTGTTACAACGATAGACGGAGATGTTGAGAATCTAATTATTACATACAGATTTTTATCTCTCGCTTATTCTAATCATGTCTACTACTTTATTGCCCTTTCACTAATTGATGAAGACTCAGTAGAATACTATTTAATATGTTAAAAAAATACTTCTAAGCCCTCTATTTCTAAGTTATATGTCGATCTCAAGCAAATGTCTATGTCGAGATATGATAACGTAATGCAAGGTGGATATTGTCATTTTTCCCTTCCTCACATTTTCTAGAGCTCCATGCAAGTATATACATTTTTCATGGGTTTTGAAAAGGGTAAGGCTTAGAAAGAAAAAAAAAAAAAAAGATCAATTCATGTAAAAAGGAGTCACCACCGGGTTTATTTCTAAAATGGTACCGAAAAAACCCTAAATATGAGATTCAAGATTCGGAAGCTAAGGTACAAAAAGGGAAGGTATTAGATGTTAGGATTAGTATATTGAAAATTATATTTTTAGTATTTAATTTTATTTTAATAAAATTAATTTTTCGTTTTATTAGAATCTTAATGAGCAATATATATGTATTATTTCTTCAATGTTATGAATAGATGTTCGATATTCTGTATTGTATTTTATCTGGTGTGTAGAGTACGGATTACACACAGAAGATTAGATTTTAGTTTCTTGCAGAATATAAGTTTTATATTCACAGTTTAGATAAAAATGAATATATCATCGGTACAACTGTGGCACAGAGTTTTAGTAGGCCTGTCTTGATTATGGCAAATAGATAATAGCGTCGTCTATTGTTCCGACTCTCTGTGCTAGTACACTTTGTGTATACTGAACGGAACATTTGGAATAATTAATTTTATACCGACTATATAAGTTAATTCACACTCTAAGGTTATTATAAATAGTGCTTATCCTCTTAATCCTGAAATAATTATTGATTTGCGTATATTTAATATTCGTTGTTTTGATTCATTAGAGGGTGCGATCTTATTTGGGTCTATATTCCCAGTGAGTTGGATAGCGATATTATGTATATGGTAAATATTAATTATTGACACAATCTACATCCCGAATGATCGCGATTGACGATACACCCTTAAGGAAACTTATAAGTTTTGACCTGGCAAAACTCTGTAGGTGAATTTAATTATTCGGCGGTCAAATAAGTTAAGTGGAAAGGTTTAAGGAATATGAAAATGCTAATTAAATCAAATTGTCAGTAATTAAATTTAATTGGCGAGTATCGGGAATCTTAGCGTGGGGAGAAATGGTAAGCATTTAATAACAGGAGCTCAATATAAGAAGGTCTTGCGATTATGGGTCAGAATGCAATTATAGTTCTTTAGTGGTGTGAACTGTAATTCAGTATTTTATGAAAATTACAAAAATCGCTGGTAGATATCTGTGTTCCACTGGATGTCTTACTCATAATTACTCTCCAGGTCCCTGCTGTATCCCTATATATACGCGGGTAGATTGAACCAGTTTGAGATTGATAGATCATATTTTGTCTTTTGAGACTAAATATATCGGGGTTCTGCCGGTACGAGTTCTCGATAGACCGTAGCTCACACTACGTTCGAGAATCGCGTAAGGGAAAACAGTAGAAGATCTAACTAGTGTTTCAACTTAGAATCAAATCGTAGTTGAAGAATAGATCGACAAAAGGTATTCTTCTAAATTGACTTTGGTTGCACGAGTTTTATTTTGATTGTTCTTCGTCAAAAGTTTTATCTGGAGCCCGTTTTGGCGTTTGTCCGTCCAGTTATTTTTTTATCAAAAATCGTTTACAAAAACAATGATCATAGCAGTATTGCCTCCAACAAATTGGTATAAGAGCCGTTTTATTTTTTGTTTATGGTTATCTGGACCAGGTAGATTTAGAACTGTTGTTAACTTTGTTTAGTAGGCATTCTAATCCTGTTTTTATGATCATCATTTATTTTTATGTTTGATTGAATGCGTGGATGATGATTAATTATTTTTTTTATTTACGGAGGTTAACCGTGATAGATTAATTTTTTTTAAATCGAATGAGAACATACGGGACATAGGTTTTGATGTAAAAATTTTATGTTTTTTAATTTTTTTCCTAGTTTATTAGAAAAAAATAAGAACAGGTATGAAAAAACAAAGGCGGCGACAACCGGCGGTGGTTGACGGCGACAACTGATTTTTTTTATTGTTTTGCAATATTTTTTTCTCTCCAGAATTTTTTTTGAATAATAATAAAATAAAATAAAGCAGAAGCTGCCACAGCAGCCAAGCACTGCAGTAGCGCAAAAAGCAACCTAAACCGCAGCGGCCAAATGCTACACCTAGCAGCGATTTTTGAAGCAAAAACACAAACACAGCGGCACTTTTTTGTGGAAGAAGCAGCAGAAATCCAACTCAGCAAATAGCCAGCAGTGATTTTCAATAAAAACCGCCGAATTCCAAGCTGTTTCAAAGCAGGAGCCAGTAGCTTTTTCAACGCAAAAAGCTAAACAGCAGCAGCGCCATCCCAAACGCTGCCTTCAGCGGCGCAAAAGCAGTCCCAGCAGAAGCTCCCAGCAGCGGTTTGCAAAAGCTTTCGTTCCAATCCCAAGCAGGCACTCAGGTTTTTTTCCATCCAGCGGTTTCCAATCAAAAATTCCCAAATTGCAGCAAACCAGGCGCAATTTCGGTAAAAAGACAGCAGGCTTTTTTAGCACCAAACAGCCGCCGGTTTCCTTGTTCAAGGAAGCGGTTTTATCCAAAGCTTCAGTGGTTTTCATTCCAATCCCAGGTGTTTGACTGGCTACGAATTCCCAAACCAAACAGAAGTCATGGCGCAAACAGGAAATTTTTTTAATTCCAAACAGTGGCAGCCAATTCCTAAAAAGAATTTCGGCAATACAGGGCTATTTAGTTGGCTGCGGTTTCAATGTTTTGGTTGGTTTAAAATTTCTGATAAAGATTGATTAAGAAGTCCTGATGCCACCTGGATATAGGAAATTGATTCAAAAAAGGATGCTTGAAACTTATCCTTTTTTAAATAAGAGATTAAAACTCTTTAGAGTTTTATATGGATCATAAAATTAGAATATTATTTATTTATCTTGTATTTAATTTATTTTTATATATTTTAATTGTGTGGATAATAGTTAATGGTTTTATTTATCATGTTAATTTATTTAATTCGAATATTCGATTTTAATTAAAATATTTTGTAATGAAAAATAAAATTAAGTTTTTTTTAATTAATTAATTTTAATTAAATGAAAATTTTTTAGATATTTTATTTTTTTACAAAATATCGCGTTTAAGATATTTTTTTAATTGGATATATTGGAAAAACGTGAGAATTATTTTTGGATTTTGAATTAATTAAATAGAAAAATATTTAATCAAAATAAATTATTATTTTTTAAAAAATATGAGACGATAAATAAAATAAATTAATACCTTTAATCACTACCTTAGCTGAAAAGTTAAAGAAAAACTGTGCATTTATTAAATTTTATTTGTTGCGCATTTAAACACGAAAAGATGGTTTGATAAACAAGAATATTTGGAATCGTGTACACGAAAAAATGTTTGATTATTTTAGATCGTGTTACTTTCAAAATTAATAAATTTATTTTAATTAAATAAATTTTTATAACCCTAAAAAATATTTTAAAAATCTAAGTGGGAGAGAAAATTTATTTACAGATAAATTCAACGGTCTCTATCACCAGTTTGTAGGTGATACAATTAAACCCTGCGTGTCGACATAAGGCCTCCTCCCCAATGGACAGATTAATTGTGCTATCGCCAGTACTAACCTCCTTTGGGAATAATTCTGGATAATTGTTAGTGTGGATCACTTCTCCAACTGGAGGGTTCATTGCGAAGCGATTAATTTGGGATTAGGTGATGGTTAACACTTAGCTGTATATAATAGTATCCTCTCCAACTAAGTCACTGCTATTATATATTGGATTGAAGCTATGTCAACTATTTAATTTTACTTAGTATGGTCAGTTGCCTAGATAGTAAAATTAAAAAGAATTGGCATGTCTGGTCTTATGAAGGATAGTAAACGTCCTTCTAACAAGACATGCTATTCTCAGATTACTAGACTACTGGCGAATTAATTTTAAAATGGTAGAGGGAACCAAATTAAAGTAAATTTAAAATTTTGCTCATCATAATTAATGATTTTATTTAATTATGTGATTCTCAAGAATAAAATGGATTTCAACCCAATCTCTTTAATACTCAAAGAAATCAAACTTACGGGACTGAATTTTGTTGATTAGAAATGTAACTTGGATATAACTTTAACTACAAATGGTATTCCTTCAATACTAGGAAATATGTTTGTTTCTGAAAAAAGTTTTCTCTGGGCCGAAAGGCATGAAGAAGAAAAAGGTTTAGAAACAGGGAGACACGATCTTCAGGGTAGTTAGTGGGCCATGGAATGGTGTGAAAAAGCCAAAAAGTAGATGTTTTCCCTGCAACTAGACCCGGAACTAAAAAAAGCTAGGTCCAATATTTCTTAAAAGGTAGAACAAATAGGGTAATTTTTGTTCACTGCTTGTGAAAACATGTTTAGCGGTGTTATCTACCGGTACCTGGTGTGTAGATACGAGAGCCACTAATCATGTCTGCAAT
>JAULJZ010019788.1:0-38674 GCA_032270985.1 Heliamphora pulchella
CGGTCGCCACTTCTGGCAATGACTTAGGCAACAAGTTATCGATGGTTTGGTACAATTTCATTGGTTTCGGAAATTTTAAGGATTTTTGATGACTGGGTTCAAATACCGAGCTTGGATCACCTCTCGAGGATCGTACTGAGGCACTATTCTACATATTTTCATCATCGAATTCGCCTAAGATTAGACGGGGTCAAATTGGGGTGTCTACAATAGCGGTATTATTTATATGGAAAATATTAATTATTGTCGAAATCCATGTCCCGAAAGATCGGGATTGACGATACCCCCTTAAGAGTGCTTATAAGTTTTAACCGGGCCAAACCTTGCAGGTGGAGTTAATTATTCGGCGGTCAAATAAGTTAAGCGGAATGGCTTAATGAATATCAAGATACCGATTAAATTAAATTGTCAGTAAGTAAATTTAATTGGAAGGTATCGAGAATCTTAACATGGGGAGAAATGGTAAGCATTTAATAATAGGGGCTCAATGCAAGAAGATCTTGAGATTATGGGTCAGAGTGCAATTATAGTTCTTTAATGGTGTGAACTGTAATTTAGTGTTTTATGAAAATTGCAAAAATCGCTCCGACTTTCTATAATTACAGAAACCGCTGGTAGGTGTCTGTGTTCCACTGGAAGTCTTACTCATAATTGCTCCCCATGTCCCTGCTGTAGCCCTATCTATATGCGGGTAGGCTGAACCAGTTTTATATATGATATATCATATTTTGTCTCTCAAGACTAAATATATCTGAGTTCTGCTGGTACGAGTTCTCGATAGTCTGTAACCCATACTACGTTCGAGGATCGCGTACGGAAATACAGTAGAAGATCTGACAGGAGCTTCAACTCATAATCAAATCGTAGTTGAAGAATCGATCGAAAAAAGATATTCTTCTTAATTAACTTTGGTTGCATGGATTTTATTTTGATCGTTCGACGTTAAAAGATTTATCTGGAGCCCGTTTTGGCGTTTTCCTGTCCAGTTAATTTTTTACCAAAAATCGTTTACAAAAATAATGATCTTGGCAGTATTGCCTCCAACAAAGTCCACAATGTCCTCTCTAATCTTGACGAATTGGTGGATAAGGAAGCAAGTAATGGTCAGGAGGGGCTAAAGCTGTTCAATTCTGAAATGCTTGAAGGCCTTCGCGCTCGGTTTCGTCGATTGAAGGGTTTGAGTCCTGCCAAACAACCTTCTGATGTTCGGACTACTCTGACTTAAGTGGAATGTTTTGACCTAACTGATGAGGAAGTGGAGATTAAACATGATGCTTTGTTATTGCGGATGGCGTAACGGGATAAAATGTTGGCGGAGAGCCAAATCAATCTACTCAAAGAAATTATTGCCAACAAAGAGGGTAACATTGAGGGTACATGTTAGGATCAAGCACTTACTATCTCACCAAAACCCGCAGGTAGTGGTGAAAGCGCAACTTTATTTTTTTAAAGTGTAAAGCGCCAAGTGCCATAAGTCGACTGCGACTCAGCCCAAACCCGGACCTCCGCCACGGCAGGATGCTGGCCCAAACCCAGGCCAACAATCCCCCCAGCACTTGCCGAACTACCTGCAAGACACAGGGCCTTCCACGATGGGGAATCGAACTTGAGACAACTTGTTCTGATACCAATTGTTAAGATCAAGCGCTTGCCATCTCACCAAAACCCGTATGTAGTGGTGAAGGTACAACTTTATTTCCTTAAAGTGTATAGCGCCAAGCGCCACAAGTCGACTGTGACTCGGCCCAAACCCAGACCTCCGCCACGGCAGGATGCTAACCCAAACCCAGGCCAACTGCCACCTCTAGCTCGGATTGTTATAGGACCACATATATCAGAATGAACAAATTCCAACAGGTCTTTAGCTCTATAGCCTTTGGCCGAAAATGGCCTCTTAGTTATCTTACCCTCTAAGAAGGATTTATAGACTAGAAGTGCCTCAACTTCCAATGAACTCAAAGGTCCATCTTCTACCGGTATATTTATCTTTTGTAGATTAATATGATCTAAGCACAAGTGCCAAAGAAACGTTTGGTTCATTAAAGAAGAAAATTTTCTCTTATATGGTAAATTAGATGTGTTATTCAATTCAGTTAGTTACAGTGTAGGAGAGATAAGAGATATAACATACAGATCATCTACTAATGTATCAGAACAAATAAAATATTTATTTTTTTTAACAACCATAGAGTAATTAAAATGAACAAAATATTTGTCATTTATTAAACTAGAAATTGTAATTAAAATTTTTTTAATTGAAGGTACATAAAGACAATCTTTTACATAGTAAAATCCTATCTCTACTAAAACTGAGAGTGACATCTCCTACTACAACTGCTGCCACCCTTGTATTATTGCCCATATGTAGGTATATTTCCCATCACTGAGCTGCTTGGTTTCCTAGAACTCCTACAAAGAATTGTAAACATGATTAGTGGCTTCCATATCTACACATCAGGTACTGGTAGAAAACATTGCTAAACATGTTTCAACCACCAGTGAACAAAAATTACCTGGTTCGTTCTGTTTGTTGAGAAAAATCAGACACTACTTTTTTCAATGCCCAAACTGGTTATAGTGACAGAACTTGCCTTTTCGGATTCTTCACACCAGTTTTTGGTCCCTTAACTGCTTTTGGACCTGTGCCTCCCTATTTCTGAACTTTTTTCTTCTTTCTACCTTTCGGCATAGAGAAAAAATCTTTTTCAGCCACATACACAGAACGTGACTTCCTAAGAACACCCTCGGCTGCTTAAAGTTCTTTAAGAAGTTCTATCAATAAAAAGTTGAGCTTATTCATGGTATAGTTCAGGCAAAACTGCTTAAAACTATCAGGCAGTGTAACACTCCTCTTCCAAAATGTAACACCCCGCTCCCATCGCAGGCCAGCGGCTCAAGAGAAAGGCAAGAGATAATAATAATAATAAGAGACCAAATAAGAACTTCTAAGCAACCACAAGCCTTCATCTCAAAAGGGGTAAACATGAGTCACTAGGGATTCACCATCCTAAGGGCATACATTACTTTTAAAACATCAAAAACCTTTAAGTCTTATACATGACCCTCTGCCAAAACTAAAAAATAAACGAAGAAAAAATTGGATTAAAATGATTCCCATCACCAGATCCAAAACTACTCAACGATGCCTTGGTGAACCAACTCCGAGCCGTTCCTGGTATCTGCAACCACAGAGGTTACACTTAGCATTATCATAAACAGAAAAAATAGTTACTTAGTTAAGGATAATTGAAAACTCTTTCTAAAAATTATTTATCACATTTTTCACGAAAACATAGAAACTGATGCATTTGCTTGAACATGAAAACATCACAGATCATACAGAACCTTCTTAGTACTGCAAACAGAAATATGTTCCTGTCTCAACCACCACAATTTAAGATGAATAACCACTTTCTCAAAACTAGACCCAAACCCCAACAGTGTCTAAGTAGTCATCAACCTCACGACCAGGAGTTCCGATGGTACCGTAACCTCAATTCGTAATGCATAGATCACAACGTGATGGAATAACGGCCACTCTCTACCAAGCATGAGTGATATGTGCTAAAACCTGAGACTCAGCCCAAAAGTTTTAAAGGCAAAAACCCCTGCTTAACGGAAAACCTCCCCTATATGGACAAAAGAAAAATCCATAGTTGGGTAACCTCCCTTATAACGGGATATCAAGGGCCGAAAACCCTTGTAACTTTACACTTTGGAACAACCACACAGCATTAACCATACTTTTATAATAACGTCATGCTAGCTCAAAATATCATGGATAGCACACTTGAATTAAAAACATCATGGCTTTTGAAATCAACAAGTTCATGCAATCGTCAAACTGGTCATAGTTCAAAACATGCGCTTCAAAGTATTTTTAAGCATCATTTACATAAACTCAAGTTCAAGATAATAGCTAAGCACTCTCACCTTGTATTATATGTGTATGAACCGAGCCTCCCCCGGTAAGCTAAGCAGGACCCTTGGGTTCTACAACCTCCGTGCCTAACAAGAAAAACACGACTCGACCGTTAACACGGAATCCTTCTCCTTTAGCATGTGAAACTAAAATGATTCAGTCTGTTGAATGTTTTCTTTGGTTTTAGGGACCATGGTTACTTTTTTTTAGGTTTAAGGGGATACTACGCACTTGTCCAAACCTTCACTTGTTTAAGGATTTAACTTAACCATTTATTACTCTCTTTCAAACATTAAATTTTAAAGTACCGCAGCAATTTCAAGTACTTAGACTTGGAGTTGGATTATGATTTTTGATTGGACCACCACCACCTTATCTCTTGTTTAATGTCTTGTTCTCTTGTTCTTCTCTGAATTTCGGAGCCTATTACCCTTTAAGGAGCCAATCTTCAGCAGGAATTAGGAGTTTTAGTAGTCTGGTTTGCTAATGAGTTTTGGTCATTTGTTTGTACTTTGGTGTTCTTGTCCTACCTATGCGGGTTGTGTATGGGATTTGTTTTATTAGGAGTTCCCCCACTGTCAAGGGGTGGTTGGGTGTGTTTTGTTATTGTGTTATTAGATTTTTTCGTTTCCTTTTGGATATATTGGTAAGTAATGTAACAACTTGGGGTATGCCCCATGGAAATATGTACATTTTTCTTTTTCTTCTATGTTACAATTAATCACCCAAAAAAAAATTATATTTAACACCAAAGCCAAAATCAAAGGTAATTAGGTGAAACACTTGATGCAAACAAAAATGATTCAGCACTTGCACAGAAAATTGACTAGAAAAGTGTCTCTATTGGTCTTAGTTTTGGGGTATCAAATCAAGTTAAAGCAAGCCCAGTTTTGGATACGACGTAGTTTAACATGTCGCCTACAAGTTTTATGAAGAGTGCTAGGGGTAGTTGTTTGAAACACGTTAGAGTTGTAGGCCATTTTATAAAATAGGCTCTGTCAGCCACCAAACCCTCGGCAGAACTTATTTTGAACAAAGAGTTTGAAAAGGGTTTGAGGAATTTCCTGAGGTATCTAGGTCTAATTTTTGGACAAAACATAGTTCAATATGTTACCTACAATATTCAAGAAGACCACTTTTGGATTAGGTCATTAAAAATAGGGGTTTTAGGTTATACAAAAATATGTGACATAAGTGTCTTTAAAAGGCTGAACCTCAACAGAGAAATTTAGAGGAGTTTTGACCCACCACACCTCAATATATTGGGCTCATTTGTGGTGGCTAGCTAGATATACATGTTATCTACAACGTTTATGTTTTGAAAAAAGCTCGACTCCCATTTTAAACTAGGTGTTTTAGGTCTCCATTGTTGGTTGGTATGAAACCGACACACTTTTGTAGAAATGCAATATCTCGAGTTCTACTCACTCAAATGGGTTCAAACCAATTTTGGATAAAAGATAACACCAAAATCTAGGTTTGTACATAAAGAACAAACTAAGATCATTTTTCTACATTTATTTATGATGTTTCAAAGATCATGCCAGAGAGGTTGAAAGGCTCAAATTACAGGCCATGTTTAGATCTAGTCTCCTAACATCATGTGTGTCAATGGTTGGTCCATTTCCTTTATATCCATGTTTTTTACACTCAACTATGACAACTCCAGAACCTTTTCATGCCATGGATCCATTAAAAAACCTCATGAAAACCTCAAAATAGAACAGCCACACCAAAACAGTCCTAAAATCTCACCATGATGCCTTTTCGATTCATGTTGGGTTCTTAATCTTTGATTGGTGTTTTCAAATGATGAAAGAGATGTTTGATAGGTATAAAACTAGATGTGTTAGAGTCTTACTTACCTTGTATAGATCACTCTTTGATGATATGGATCAAGGAATTAGCATAGCATCCATGGATTCTACCAAAGTTCCTTGGTTCTTCCTCTCCCTTCTTCTTTCTTCTCTTTTCTTCTTCTTCTTCTTCTGTCTCTCTCTCTCTCTCTCTCCTCTCACTATGGTCGAAATATAGAGAAGAAATGGGAGGTTTAATTGCCTTTTTTTATAGAAAAAGTTAGTGGGTAAAGCTTGTTTGAGAAGCTTCCTTAACCATGGGTTAATTTGCCTAACCTTAGTTACTTTAAGTTAACTTGGGTTCATGAAACTTGGCCACCAAGTTTAGCACACTTTCTTAGGTTGTTAGCCACTTGAGTATATGTATATATATAATTATCCAAAAAATATATATATATATATCAAAATAATTTTTTAAAATTTAATTATAGGAGAAAATTCGAGTATTTTCACATAAGTTCGTTTTTTAACCTTTCGAGCTTAACTCTAGTCTTAAAAAACTTCGACTTATAACTTTAAATTCTTATCCTCAATATTTAGGTTTAAATATATGCTTGTGTAGTTCTCACTCTATCCCGGGTCTCGAGCTCAAAAAGGTTAAACGGTCGTGCCAGTTCTTCTTACCAAACTTATGTTCAAGATTTTGTTTCTTTTGAGATGTTCTTTCTTTTCTACTCGTATTTTTGAGTTCAGGTTCTTACATGCAGTGACTGGAGTATGATATCGACCTGGATTTTTCAATTAATTTCAACTCTTAGGATCTTCAGTTCATTCAGAAGACTGATCATCTTCAGAACATGATCCCTAACTGGGGTGCCTTCAGCTATGTTTGTATTCATAAGAGACATTATGGCCACCTGTGTTAGCCCAAGGGATTTTTAATTAGATTATGATGATTTTCATAATTCATTTTCTAAGTTAAATTGATTTAAAAAGATAATAGTTAACATTTCTAAAAAGGTAGTGCTGACACAAAATGACAAATGAGTTAACACCTTTAGCCATATGAGATGAATCATCTCTCAAATAGATTGACGCTTATGTATTCTTGAATAAGAATTTTTTGTGTTGACCATAATTGATATTTGAGTCAACATCTTAAGGAAAAGAATACTTGATGTTCTCAAGTGTGTCAACATCTTTGAGCTAATGAGTTGACACCTTAACATGTTTATATAAGATGTTTCAGGTAGTACACTTTGAGTCAACACAAATTGAAATTTGAGTCGACACAAAAGAGCCGAGACTCTCTATACTAAAAATGAGTCGATACAAACTCAGTTTTAGTCGACACCAAGTGATTTTTCACTTTGCTTTTTCGAGAAATTTGAGTCAACACAAATTTAAGAGGAGTCAACACAAATATACCGAGGCTACCTGTAGAATATGTGAGTCGACACAAAATGCAACATGAGTCAACACAAATGTACCGAGCCTGCCTGAAGAATTTTGAGTCGACACAAAATCCAAAAGGAGTCGATACAAAATCACCGAGAGTTCCTCTACTTTTTAGTGTCGACACAAAAGGCAATCCGAGTCAACATAAAAAGACCCTGCCAAAAAGCTAAAGAACAAAATGAGTCGACATCAAGTGTTGATACTGTTGAGTTGAAGAAGGATGCAAAAATTTGAGTCGGCACCAACGATGATTTGAGTCTACCCAACCACTTAAAGAACCAAGCCCTAGAAGATTTGTGTCGACGCAAACCCATTTATGTCGACACTTGTGACGAAAATTCAAATTGCGCGGCTGAGTTCAACGGTTAGATTTTTGGCATTTATTGCTCTACCAACCTCCAACAGTCATGAATCTTCAACAGCCTATATAAGGAGTTACTCTTCAGCATTTAAAAGAACTGGAGATTTACATTTACTGTTGTATTGCTTGAATTAAAGTCAAAATCTCTCAAACTCTCATTTATTGCTCATAACTCCAGCTCTTGATTCTCATCTCTTTACTCCTCATTTATTGCCAATCATTTTGTAAAGAGAGTAAGTGATGCTCATTGTAATACCTCATTTATGGTATCTAAGGGTGAGTCACCTTTCATCCTTTGAGTGAGTGAGTAAATCTCATCAAAGAAGAACTCAAGAGATTAAAAGAAAAATAGGGGTGAGTTTTTCGTAGGATCATCTTGACGTTGTAAAGGTTTTGAATGCACCCATAAGCATTCTATATTAGTGAAAATACTCAAGGAGAGTCTTGGAGAGTAGACGTAGGCTTGGAAGGAGCCAAACCACTATAAATCTCAGTGTTCGATTCAATTTCTTTATCCTAACCTCTTTAATATTCGCATTACTTTTTTTTGAGTAATTAAATGCAGTATAATTTGTGATGCCCCGTCCTCCGGGGGCACGTCGGGACATACATAAGTATAGATAAGGGAAATATTCTAATAATTCATTCATATTTAGATATCATAAATATTACATCATTAAGAGTTCTAAACTATTCATAAGTACATAACGATTACAGTTTTACCAGAAAACTTAACAAAAATTACACTACGCCCGTGGAAACTGGACAAAAAGAACAAAAGAAAAAAACTCAATTCTTCAGCAAGCATTGTTGGGGTCCACTGGCTCCTAACACTCACTCTGTTCTTCAATTCCGTCTTCTTCTTCAAGGACAACTTTCTTGAAGAACTCATCACACTCACTTGTGGCACGAATGCCATGAGCCAAAGCCCATAAGCAAATTTTCTAAACCGTCTAACAAACTCATAATAAAATATTCTACAATACATATCGTATAATACCCGATACAAATTTTAAGGGCAAAGAGACAGGCAATTTATCATTTTCAATAAGGGCAAGCATATATGGAAACAATTATGCGAGTGCGTGATGCAAATTAATGCGATGCAAATGCCCAACCTGACTTGTATCCAGAAATAAAAATAGGAGTTCCACTTTAGGACTTATTTCTATTGCTTGTATGGACTTATTATCGTTATTGCCGCCTCAGGGACTTATTGTCATCGTCGTGATAGGACTTGTTGTCAATACCGCCTCAGGGACTTATTGTCATTGCCGTGATGGGACTTTATGTTATTGTCACCTCAGGGACTTATCATCAATGCCGTGATGGGACTTAATCTAATTGCTACCTCAAGGACTTATTGTCATTGTCGTGATAAGACTTATTATCATTACCGTGATGGGACTTTATGTTATTTGCTTAATTTAGGATGTTAGGAGTCTTCTTTGAGCATTAGGGCTTTACCTTTGATTATTGTTCTTTTTATGGTTTCCGGGTTAAATTAGGATTTTTAGGTTGAGTTATAGTTACCATCCTTCTAGCGACCTAAGATCTTATCGGCTAACCATCACTAATAATAGGGTTTGGGCTAGATCGCTACACGGGTCGTTATAAATCGGAGTGTTACAAACTACCCCTCTTAAACAAATTTTATCCTCGAAATTTCATATCATACTTCATCGTGTGAATGGTTGGGGATGATTTACTAGCATTGTGCCTTCTCATCTTGACTTTCTCACTTCCGTGGTGCTACCTTAGAGCTTCTATTAGTAGAATCTCTTTTCCTCCAGAGCACCTTCCTTTGGATCTCTATTGAGCTCTCTTCGAAGTTATGTCCTTGTATTCACATACAACTCGCGGTAACTCAGTGATTAACAGGGCATTTGTATCGACAAGCATGTAAGCTAATCTTACGTTGAAGTTACTTGATCTACGCACCTTCGCGTCACTCGGTGTCAAGGTTTCATGTCGTTTTCTTTGAAACCGTATGATAGTGTCATTTTCTACTTGTGCCCATATCTTCTTCTGTCGACAATTGATGATAGCGTGGTGTTTAGAGAGCCAGTCTATTTCGAGAATCATTTTGTATTTGTTAAAATCCCTAACTCGCAGGTCGCATGGCATAAGGGCATTGGTACTCTCAACATTCACGTTCTACAAACAAAGTCTACTCGCGTGTAATATTCTAAGGATGTGTCGATGCTTAGAGCTTGATCTAATACTTTGGGTTCCATTGGAAAAAATTGCATACATGCGAAAGTATGAAAGAATGGGATGCTCCAGAATCAAACTTTCACTAAGGTATTGAATAGCATGAACGTACCTTGCATAACTTGGGTGCTTTCTACTTCCTCCTTCTAGAGAGCGAAGATACGTCCTCCCTGGGGCCTTTAATTTTTGTTAAGCAGTGGCCTTCCCATCCTATTTCGTTGGTTAGTTGTTAGTCGAGCGACCTGAACTGGCTGTGGGTACTTTGGTGGCTGGTTCTAAGGTTGCCTCCACTGTTGGGAGTGGTAGTTTAGAGTCCTATATCCTAGGCGCGGGCACTCAGACCTCTTACGTCCTTGTTGGTGACACTTAAAGCAGACTATAAATTTAGTAGATGAGTCCCTTGGTTGCTCTTGTTTGTTCTCCTATTGATATGGCTTCTTTGAAACGAACACTCGGTTTCTTTTTACTGGTCCTCCAGAGCTGGTGTTTCCTTTATTCTGATTCTAAATCCTTCTAGAGTTAGCTAAGTCTGTTTCCGCCAATAGGGCTGCTTGTACTACTTGAGTGTAAGTCAGAAGCCATAAGTAGATGACTCTAGTTCTAATAGAGGGTTCTAGGCCACACTTGATCTTTCGTGCCCTTAATTCTTCGTCCGGTATGATGGTTGCAGTGAATCAGCTTAGCTCTTCAAAGCGTTTGACGTACTGGATTACTGACATAGATCCTTATTTTAGCTCTAAAAATTCTCTGACTTGTCCCTGTCAGAAGGGAGCTAGGAAGTACTTTTCTAAAAATAATTCTTTAAATTGATTCCAAGTTAGAGCTACCACATCTTGGGTGTTGTCTATCATAGGCCACCAGTAGTCGGCTTCTCCTTCTAGCAGGTGTGCTGCTAGAGCTACTCGATCGGCATTAGTCTGCACTCCCTTGGAGTTAAATAACTTCTTGACAACTCTCAGCCATTCTTCAGCTACTCTCAGTTCAGCTCCTCCCTTGAACGTAGGGGTTCTTTATTTTCTGAGTTCTGATAAAAACCATGCCTTATCTTAGATGTGAGGATGGTTAATGCTGGTGGCAAGCTCACGCAAGATCTGGGCTAACCCTAGCGCTTCTTTGTTTACAGGTCCATCTGTTGGCTGTTGATGGTTAGGTCGTCTACCTGTCATCTGAAAAAAGAGGGAAGGTGCTGTGACTTGTGAGTCTTCTTTTTAAGGTCTTAATTGTTTCTAGGTTTTAGGATCTCGGGGAGTTAATTTAAGGCTTATTCATTTATATTTCTTATCATTCGAGTTCGAGTACAAAGAGTGATTACAAAGAGCAAGGCACATAACACATAAGGGCCCAACCAGAATAGTTATGGATAAAACCATCAAATTTTGACCGCGTAGTCCCACGTTACTTTCAAGTTCCATGGCGTTTCCATTGTACTTCCACATACCACACTCCTGCGATTCTCATGCGAGCCTTATCAGTTATGGCAATAGGAATCTTCGTGTAGGTCTCTGTTAGAGATGTTGTATGAGCTCCTACTTAGCAGTTTTTGCTGTCGGTATTGATCTTCAAAATATGTTAAGCGCGGAGGCTAGTTGACATTCTGTGCTTTAACTCCAGGCAGAGATCTGCTTCGCGACTCGATAATGTGCCAGGAGGTTCTTCTAAGGATGTGCACGACCCGAGTTTCTCGTAAAAGTGCTAAAGTCTAATAATTATTGTTTCTCATTTATCTAGGTCTTAGGAGATGCAACCTGGGGCGGCGAGTGGTCAAGAGTTTAGCCGAAGATTTCAAATAATGTACTAGACTGCACGATACGTGACTCGGGTTTAGAGTTGTTTAGGAAAGGTAAACAAATCCTTTACCGAGATTCAATGGAAGATTCCCAAATAGTTCAAAAGATAGGTCGGATGAGGTCAATTGGTCATGGTTAAGGTAGTCACTGTTGACACAAATTGAATAGTTATTTGGGGTTCAAATGTAGGTGAAATAAGAAGAGGACAGTGAGCAATACCTAAACAAATGTTTGTGGCGTTGGGATTTAGGGATTTTGCAAAATGCTTCAAAAATACGGGGATTCAAAGATGTTTGAAAAATATTTTAACATCTTGAAAGCTAAAATTTGAAAATCCCTTTTTATTGAAAATAGAGTCGCCACTTAGTTTTTGAGAAAAACTAAGAAAAACAAAAAAGACTACTGATCTTAAAAACGTTAACCAGAGAAAGAGGGTTAGGGGGCTAAGATACGAATCGGGGAAGGTGTTAGGCACCCCGTTCGTCCAATCATAAGGTTGGCCTCTACTATTCATTATTGGTTCTTTTAATAGAATTTCTCAAATGTATGCAAATAAAGAAAATAGAGACAAAGAGAGAACATCCAAAATCAAATATGAAAAATACATAACATATGTATATAAGACTCCCAATTAGAACAAATAAAGGGATAAAATCCTAAATCCTATAGTATGCAATTTCTAATTAAAGAATACATGGAACACACCCGCATGCGATTTTATAAAAATAACCTAAACTAGCATAGTTTGAATAAAAGAACAAAAATATATTAAAAGATGCTAGAACTAACTAAACATGGTTTGCTAATAAAATAAGCAAAACTATTCTAAACACAGAATGTTTTAAAGAAAATACTCAAAATATGCATGTTATCAAAATAAACTAGATTAGCATTAATACGTTAAAGAAATGCTAAGTATAAAATAAAAGGTGTATAAGAGAAA
Source organism: Heliamphora pulchella (assembly GCA_032270985.1). NCBI lineage: Eukaryota > Viridiplantae > Streptophyta > Magnoliopsida > Ericales > Sarraceniaceae > Heliamphora > Heliamphora pulchella. The sequence goes on from JAULJZ010019788.1 coordinate 12,482, forward strand.
ATTCTACATTAAAAGAAAACTTACTTAACAAAGAGACTTAAAACAAGGGTTTTATAATAAAAGAGGATTTGAAAATTTAAAAGAAAAGAAAAAGGTCACAAAAGAAATATTATGCTAAAATGAAAATGTTACAAAATATTTATTAGACTATAAAAAAAAAAACTAACTATTTACATTTTATATTTTTTTTAAAAAGAGAGAAAAGAAAATAAAAGAAAAAGAAAACAAAAGAGAAGAAAATTTGTGCTAACATTTAGAGATGAAACTTAAAAGACTTTTTGTGATTTTTTGGGTTTAATACTATGAAAGAAAATAATGTTAACATTAAAAAGAAAAGGACAAAAAAAAAATAAAGCTAATAATAATAGGACAAGAAATGAAGAGAAAATGCAAGAAAATTAAAGCAAGTAATTAAAAAGAAAAAAAGAAACTTTATAAGAAAAGAAAAGAAATACTAAGATTTGAGAAAAAGAAATGTTAAATTGAACATTTTAAGCTAATAAAGAAAAAAAATGGAACATTAGTATTAAAGAAAATAAACGAGATATTAAAAAGAAAAATAAAGCTACATTACAAGAAAAAGAAAAGAAGCTTGAAAAGAAAATTATACTACTATTAAAGAACAGAAAATGAAAACTAGGAAAGAAATGTTAAGCTTAAAAAAATAAAAATAAAATGGAGTATTAAACGATTATTACAAGAAAATTAAAGAAAATAAAATAGAATGCTATTAGAAGGAAAATTAGATTAACTAAAGGAAAAGAATAAAAAATGAATGCTAGAACATGAAATTACCATAAAAGAAAAGAAAAGAAAAGAAATGCTATAATTAAATGGATGTAATATTGACGATTACAACAATTTTTATGTAAGTGCTTTAAATTACAACAATATCAACATCGTTTAGTCGTATTGTTCAATTATATTAGCACTAATTTGATGAATATATTAAAAAAAGCGATAATATGCTTAGTGTGAATGTGTGAATTAAGAAATTGATTAAAAAATTAAGCTAAATGAAAGCAATTAAATAAGGACATGATTAACTATGTAAATAAGAAGGAATATATGAATTGAGATTTAATGTAACCCGATAACCCCAAAAGAGAGAGAATAGGGGTTAGAAAGACCGGGGATCCAAGCGAAAATACCTGGATTGTGGAATCCTCAAATTGGGGAATGTGCTTCAATCCTCGGATGGTGATTCCAAGCTAGGGCTTCAGATGTAAGTATTGGAGGTTTGGGACTGGGTATTTCGACTTGGGTTCGGCGTCGGGGCTCGGAATTGCTCGGCGTCTCGGCAGCGCTTCACTCTCAAAACCTCTCACTCAAATTCTGTCCCTAAAAACGTACCAGAGGTACAGTATTTATAGAGTTCTTCAGCCAATGAGATGCGGCCACGTTTTGGGGACACGTCAGGCCATTTGAAGTTGGCGATCGCCACAATGCAAGTTGGCGGTCGCCATGTTTTTTAATGTTCTATGGCGGTCGACATGATGGTAGTTAGCGGTCGCCACTTTTGGCTTGGATTTTGACAAAGTTCTATGGCGGTTGCCATGATGGTAGTTGGCGGTCGCCTTACTTGAGCAGCAAGTTTCGATGGTTCGTCAAAATTTTATTGATTTGAAGGTTTCGGGTTCAAATACTGAGCTTGGATCACTTCCCGAGAATTGTACCGAGGCACTATTCCACCTATTTTTATCATCGAATTTGCCTAAGATTAGGCGGGGTCAAATTGGAATGTCTACAGTTGTCCCTCTTTGATATAACTTGCGTAGCAATGCGAGAAACAGGTTATATCAAAGACCTAGAGACAACAACCATTTGACCGAGCTGTCAATCTTAGGCCACAAACACACAAGCATGCATATGATATTGGTCATACTCGAATTTTAATCGAGCTACCTACGTACCCCTTTGCTAGGGATCAGACCAAAAGGTAGTTCCTGGGACAAAATGCACAAATGTAATGATAAGAAACATGATGCTCGACAAGTATAGTTTAATGCAAACATGTATAAAGAAAGATATCGATCAATTTTAGGTCGTGAAAGGATCGATATGTCAGTTTAAGGTCGTGAGGAGGACTGACGAGTCAGTTTAGGGTCACGAGGAGGACCGATGAGTCAGTTTAGGATCATGAGGAGGACCGATGAGGAAAACATCAAATTAATAGGTCAAATTAAGACCTAAAAAAATTTGGAACAAGGTGCGGGATAAAGAATAATTTAAAAGCCAAGTTACGATTTAAAATTAAACTTATCGAGAATAATAAATGCGAATTAATAGGTCGTGTTTAAGACCTAAAATTTCGAGACGGGATACGAGTTAAAAGCCAATTTGTGGCTTAAAACTAAAGTTATCGAAGGGAGAAAACATCTTAAAAAGATACAAATTTAAAAACTCACCAAATTATTTTTGGAATTATTTCTAAATATGCAAGATTTTCTCGAGATATTTTTGAGATATCCTCAAGATTATAAATTTTTTTTTGAAAAACTCTAAAAGTCATTTCTAAAAAAACACACACAAACACAAAATATTTTAAAGAAAAATAATCAAAATTTTTTGTTGTCTAAAAATTATTTTTGCTAAAGCAAAAAGAAAATAATAAATGAAATAATAATAATAAAAAAAAGAAGAAGATAAGAAAATATACATTAAAAATGCCCCAAACAGCCCCTATCCGTACATTAAAAATGCTGACGTGACCGTTGACAGACTGGCGCTGTTTTCCCCTCTGACATGGCGGTAGCCACTATCAAAACCCTTCGGAGGTGGCGATTACCGAATTAAATCCTTAAGACATGGCGGTCGCTAGGAAACATTTGGGAAACCATACGGTCGCCAACATTGGAGTTGGTGACCGCCAACTCCAGGCGCGCATAAGGCCCTTTGAGGCGAGCGGACCAGGTTCATTTGTGCACTCTCCTTTCTCTCTCTAACTCCTTTGCTCTCCTAGGACTCTCTCAAGCTTCTTTCTTTCTTTCTTGCTTCTTCTTGCTTCTTTTTTTCTTCTTATCATTCGTACGATGTTTACACTGCTGTTCATGATTCCTTTCTTCTTCATGGCGGGCCAAGGCCATGGAGATGATGACTTGGGGGCACGACAGGGCCCTTCTACTACTGAGATCTCGTCCATGGGCGTCCTTCCTACTAGTGGGGTCACTTCTATGCAACCCATTGCTGCAATGGACGCCCTCGTGGTTGAGGAGGAGCGTGCTTCTCGCCGTGTTGCTGAGGAGGAGGCACGAGCAGCTGCTGAGGCACAGGCGACTGCGAACGCTGCTGTTGAGGCCGCAATGACCGAATTTTTGGACCTTGACGCTGGAGAGGGTCATCCAGCACCCTTCGACCCGCACATTTACGCGGCAGTACCTCTTCACGTGGTTCCACGCGGGATGAGACGTTATGAGCCTCCTGCCGACACAATTGCCGCTGATGTTCTTCTACAGGAGCCTGACCACCATATGTCTCGCCAGCGCCCATCCATAAGTTTAGCAAACTTGCTGTTTAAATACCAAAGCATGTTGTATGGTATGACAAACATAGATGCCTAGGATCCTCTCAGATGATATGATAATGTGTTGTGATATGGTGATGATGATGATGATGATAAGAATGAGGATGATGATGATATGAACGATGATTGGGATTTGAACTTAGCTTAGGTACTTATGCAATAGAGATTAAAACAGTAGAGACACTAGAATTTTTTAACAAACAACAGAAGGGGCAATTACTTTGGTGAAAATAAAAGGCTTGAGTTTTTTATTTTTGAGAAAAAACACAAATCTAGAGAGGATTTTTGTTTTTTTTTTGGGGTATGAAAACTAAGGGTGTAATTTTTATTAAAAGTCCTAAATTTTTTGTCAGAGATTTTTAAAAATTAGGGTAAAGAAATTTAAGTGGTGCCAACAACCTTATAAAATTTTTCAAAAGTCCTAGAAAATTTAAGAGAAAATTTTCAAACATTTTAGAAAATTAAGGTAAAACTTTTAGGAAATCTAGAGAATCTAAAAACTTTTTAGAAAATCCTAGGAAATTTTTAAAAAATTTAGGAGAAGTTTTGGAAAATCTAGAAAATTTTGGAAAACTTTCCAAAAATCCTAGAAAATCGAGCAAATTTTTAGAAAATCTTGAAAAATTTTGAGAAATCCTAGAAATTTAAGGAAAAGTTTTGAAAAATCATAGGGAATTTTTTTGAAAATTTTAGAAAATTTAGGAAAAATAAAAAATCTGGAAAATCTTGAAAATTTTTAAAAATCCTAGAAAATTGAAGAAAATTTTAAGATATTAGAAATTTGAGAAAAATTTTAAGAAAATCCTACAAAATTAAGAAAAATTTTAAGAAAACGTTAGAAATTTTGAGGAATCTTGGGGATTTTTTTTTTTTAGAGAATATTTAATGCAAAAAGATTGAGATTTGTCTGGCGCACCAGAGCTTGGGATTCCTAGTCTTTTACTTGGATGTGCAAAAGTCGAAAGATCATCACCTACACACGAACCTAAGGTTAGGGTGCCTAGTTTTCTAGGGTTTGAAAGAACCGAAGGGTCGTCACGAACCTATTTTTTTAGGACTTGAAAGATCCGAAGGGCGGCCACTTACACACGAACCTAGGATTTTTATTGCTTTTGGCTGTTTGCTGCATATTCCATGTATTTGATCCGCTCTTTATACGTCTTTCCTTTGTCTTCTCTTTTCAGGCTGGTCACTACCTCCGTGACTTCGGAGGATCTGCCTTCGGAGAGGTGTTGGAGTGGTATGATGCCCTCCCTGCTCCCAATCGGGCTTATATCGATGCCTCCAGCTTTACTCGCTTCATACTCTTGTTGGGTAGGACGACCAACGACCGGGTATGGTTGACGGCTCCATTTCACTACTTTCGAGGCCACCCTGACGCCACTGGATTTCGCCCTTATTACCGGCATCCGGGTTGGAGGAGCTCCCATCCCGCTTGATCCGACCATCGCCGATTCCGTCGATGCATTGATGCACTTTCTCGGGGCCATTCCAGCACAGATGGACAGAGACCGGGTCTGATACACCTAGTTTTTCAACCGTTTTAGACACTTCCAGTGCACCGAGCCCCGCCACTACGAGTGGGTTACCCAGGGATTCTTTATGTATATGTTCGGTACCTCCTTGTTTTTAAACAAGGAAAATACCGTACATTTGCACTACCTAGGTGCCCTTTCTCGCCTCGACCGCGTTGTTACTTTTGACTGGGGAGGCGCGGCTCTGGCTACTCTTTATAGCTTCATGCGGATATTGACCCGGTTCCCTCAGGAGCTCAGCATTGGGGGACACTGGAGGGTCTGGGAGGTATGATTTAGTTTCTGTGCATTTCATTTATTTCTGTTATCTGTTGTTATCTGCTTGCTGACAACTTCTTCTTTGCAGTTGTGGACTTATGAGTTCCTCGGGCTTCACGTCCCGGCGAACTCTGCAGTAGACCCTCTAGTCATTCTCCGAGCGGCCCGGTGGTCCCTAGGCCTAAGGGGAAAAAAGGCTTGCAGAAAGGACATAGACTGCTTCCGGGTGTCCTTAGACCAGTTGTCCCCTGACCAAGTATCATTATTTACTGCTTATCATTCTGTTCACTTCTTTTCGCGTCATACTGCTCACTGCACTGTTCACTCACCGTTCACTATACGGTACTGTTCTTTATTCAGGATATCGATCACTGTGCTGCATTGTTCTTTATTCTAGACACTGATCACTGTACACTATTCATCATACTACACGGCTTATTGTTCTTCGCATTATACTATACTTTGAATTATTGTAGGTCCACTGGGATGTCTGGAGGGGCATGGAGGATCGGGCCGTCGTAGATCTGATGCGCAGCCGGGATATCGCTTCCAGGTGGATCGTGTTGTAGGGTCCATTTGGTAGGGGAGTATTATCTAAGAGAGCGGGTGGTCCAGCAGTCACTCGGCCTGGATCATTTACTGGCTTGAGGGCTCTAGCTCGGCAGATGGATGCCTTGATGTGAGCAGCTGGTGTTGCTTTCACACCTGTGGCTATTGTAAGTAGTTTGCATGTCCTTTTCAGTTTCTTTTGCACTCTTTATCATTATTCTGTTCTGAGTTGTACCCCTCTTCTTGGCAGCCTCAAGTTCCAGGCACAGGGATTATACCTCCGCAGGATCCGATTAGGCCTCCTGCTCCGGCCCCAGCTCCCGCTCGAGGCCATGGATCCCGGGCATCTTCTCGGGCTCGTTCTAGAGGATCAGTCTCATCTGCTCAGAGCCGGTCTAGAGTTATTTCTTCCTTCAGCAGTGATGATGGAGACAACTTCGACAGACTCTTTGAGGATGACAGCTCGGAGGAGGCCAGTCCTTCCTCCCGTCGAGTCCGCCAGAGACATTCTTGAGAGAGAGAGAGTCCCCTCTCCCTTTTTCAATTTTTACTTATTTTCTGATACATTTATTTTGATGGGCCTACGTGCCCCAGTTTTGGCATGTTTGTGTACATTTTATTGATCCATGGGCCTGCTTGCCCCGATTTTGTCGTTTGTTGGGCCTGGGTGCCGCAGTTTTTATTCTGATACATTTTATCACTTTATGATATATTGTGGGCTTTCGTGCCATTTATTGCCTTTTATTCATTCGTCTGTATGTTTCTCTTGCTGCCGTGGATGCATAGTTCAATAGTCACAATTCACATAGACTACAAACACATACCCGCCATGTTTGAACATGGCAGTTGCCATAACACAACATGGTGGTCGCCACTTTTCAAACAGTTCACCTGGCGGTCGCCCGTTTCAACACGGCAATCGCCTGGTTAAAGGGCTGATATCACTGTACTATGCTTTTTGGAGTTGGCGGTCGCCAATTCCAAGATGGTGGTCGCCACTTTGAGGGAGCCTTTTGTCGAAATTCTAATTTTTCCTCCTTCCTAGCCTTATAAATACAGTCCTGGAGGCCCCATTTGTTATTACTCCGATTCAGATGGCTTCTCTTTCTCTATGGATTGAAGCATTTTCCCACATTGAACGTTTGAACTTCGCCCCATTTGGCCTGAATGCTCTTTTCTTACTGAGGACCGTGGAGGTTAACAGTCCCTTATTGTCAGCTGCTGCTCAACTGTGGGATTGTAGTCTCACGTCTTTCAATTTGGCCTTGAAGAACTCTGCCCCACTGTAGAGGAGTTTGCTACCATTTTGGACCTGACTCCGCGGAGTTCCGTTGTTGTTCCTACTCCCTTTCTTTCTGCTCGGTAGCAGGTGGTGCAACTCTGTGGTCTATCTAGAATGGAAGCTTCTCTTTTGACATCAGGTGACTGTCTCGACATTTGATGGCTTATTGAAAGGTTCCGTCCTACCGGCGATCTTAGTAATCTTGACTTTCAATTTTGGCGTCGTTATGCACTTTGCCTCTGCCTCCTTACCTAGTATCTCCTCGTCCCCTCTAATGGGCGGGTTAGTTGTGACCTGGTTGACATTGCTAGCCAAATGTGGATGGGGAAGGACTTTGTACCCCTTGTTTTGGTCGAGACACTGCTGGGCCTAAACGCTATCCATCATGGTGAGACTACCACCTTTGCTGGCAACCCTTTACTTCTTCAGGTAAGCTTAACGTCTTCCTCTGTATCAAGCTTTCTGTCATACCACAAAGCCTTTGTCTTACTATTTTAACTCTTGCTATAGATTTGGCTGATGGAGAAGGTAAATCTTGTACAGAAACCTCCCACTGACAGGCACAATGCTGCTGCTTTCCTTTACCGCCCATGTTACCAGATATGTGACACCGAGGGAACTTGCCGACATTATCTTTCTTCTTTGACTGGCCCAGACATTACCTGGCAGTGCTCTTGGTGGCAGATTCATGCCATAACTCTGACTACCATGAATCATTTTGGTGTTCTGCTCGTCGGTCTGTGTCAGACTACTTTCTATTATCCTTATCGGATTATGCGATAGTTCGATCGTAGTCAGATTATCCCTCACCATATCCAAGGCCGTTTATCTTCATCTGTACTGCAGGCCTCGTTTCTAGTTCTGTATCAAGATGCCTGGCCATTCCGCTCATTGATGGAGGCGCGGAGCTATAATATCTCGGGCTTTCTGTTGAGTACAAAACATAGCTAACACAAGACAGGGAGAAGAAAGATAAAAAAAAGGGAAAACATGCAGCAAAGAGGAGAAGGATTTGAGGATTTCTGCTTTATTTTGAAAATTTCATAACTTTCCTTTTTGTTTGTAGAGTTTGGGACTTGTGTGCCCTTCTTTTATTTTCAAAACTTTCTGATTCTGATAAAAAAACTCCCACTTTATGTGTTAGATGGTTTAAATTTATCCAAAGCTTTATTATCAAAATTCAAGAATGAATTTGCATTGGTCTTATTCAGATTCAATGATAGTTAAAAACAAAGAATGTGGCCAGACTTCTTTGAAAGAAGATGCCTACGTATCCCAAAAAGATGGAATCAGGCCATAACGTAGTTCAGACTCGATTTTTACTCGAGTATTAACACTCTCCTTTTGTGATGCCCTAACTTTAGCCTAGATCGCTTTTTCAAATTATTGGCCTTCCGAGCAGCTCTAACTTTTACCTGAGTTGTCCTTTCAATTTTTAACTCAGCGAGTTTATATTTTTTGTTTATTTTTACCTCAAGGATAGTATTTTTTGAGTTGATCGAGATTTACTAGAGTGGAGAACACATTGCCATCCAAATCCATAATGATGGTTGCGCCACCGGTCATGATGGTCTTAATGAGAAACAGTCCGGACCAGTTTGGTTTAAACTTACCTCTCGGGTCAAAGATAGGAGCTCTAATTTCCTTAAGAACCAGATCTCTTTCTCTGAGATCCCGAGTCTTGACCTTCTTATTGAATGCTCGAGCTATCTCCTTTGGTATTCTTGCACATGAAATAGAGCTTGCATCCTTCTCTCATCAAATAAGAGCAACTCTTCCATTCGGTTCCTCTGCCATTCTGCTTCTGAAATACTGGCCTCGGCCACTACTCTTAGTGAAGGGATTTTCACCTCAATAGAAAGTATGGCTTCCATCCCATACACTAGAGAGTATGGCGTCGTTCCTGTTGAAGTTTTAATCGACGTTTTGTATCCCCAGAGTGCAAACGGTAGATGTTCCGGCCAATCTTTATGTAAGTTGATTGTCTTTTACAGACTTTTCTTGATGTTCTTGTTTGCTGCTTCAACTTCTCCATTGGTTTGCGGCCGATATGGTGACGATTTGTGGGCTATTATCTAGTATTCTTCAAAAAGATCCAGAACCTCTCCTTAAAAATGTGAACCATTGTCTGAGATGACCTCATGTGGGACTCTGTACTGGCAAATGATGTTTTACTTGATAAACTTAGCAACGTGGGAGGCTTTCAATACCGAGTAGGAGGATGCTTCCACCCACTTAGTGAAATAATCAATGGCTACTAAGATAAACTCATATCCATTAGATGCCTTCGGTGTTACTCTGCCAATCACATCGATGCCCCATACTGAGAACGGCCATGGTGACGTCAGGTTATATAGTTGAGACGGGGGAACGTGCATAAGGTTTGCATGAATCTGACACTTATGATACCTCTGCACAAACTGGATGCAGTTTGTCTCCATTGTTATCCAAAAGTATCCTTGTCGTAGAATTTTCTTGGTTAACATATTTTTGCTCATGTGTGGCCCACAAACCCCTGCGTGTATTTCTTTCATCAATTTTTGGCCCTCTTCAGTGTTTACACACAACTTATTGACTCCAGAATGTCCTCGCTTATATAGTCTACCACTGCAAATGACAAATTGTGCAGATAGTCCTCGTCAGTGCTTTCTTCAATGGCAGCTGTCATCTAATATGCCGGCTTTCTTTTCAGTTTAATTATCAAAGGCCTCATCTGGACTCCGATTGGTATGTCAATCATGGACGTTAGGGTGGCCAGTGCATCGGCGAACTTGTTCTGCGGTCTTGGTACGTGGGTGAAGATCACCGATTCGAAGTATGGTATTAACTTCTCTAGTTCTTGATGATAGAGAATCAAGGTTAAGTCCCTAACCTTTCATTCTCCTCTTGCTTGTGAAACCACCAGTGCTGAATCTCCGATGACTTCCAGCCTTCATGCCCCCAGTTCTAGGGCTACCTCCAATCCAGCTAAACATGCTTCATATTCAGCCTGATTGTTGGTGACTTCAAAATTGAGCTTTAATGACAAGGGGACATGTGATTCGTCAGGAGTGATAAGGAGGACTCCTATTCCATAGCCATATTGATTGGATGCGCCATCGAAATACAGAGTCCACTTGTCATCTCCGACATTCATCAACTGTTCGTCGAGAAACTGGAACTCTATGTCTTCTCCTCCATCCACTGATTGATCGGCCAAGAATTCTGTCACTACTCTGCCCTTGACTGACTTTTGGGTGATATACCGAAGATCAAATTCTGATAACAACAGTAACCATCGAGCCAACCTTCCTGTTAGCGCTGGCTTTTCAAACAAATACTTCAACGGGTCCATATGGGAGATGATATTTACGGTAAAGGACAACATGTAGTGCCTTAATTTTTGGGAAGCCCAAACCAAGGCCCAACACATCTTCTCCAATGGTGTGTACCGTATTTCTGACCCTGTCATCTTTTTGCTTAAGTTGTAGACGGCATTTGCAATTCAAGTTTCACCTTTTTGCACCAGCATACATCCCATAGCTAAATCAGTTACCGACAAATAGAGGATCAGTGGCCTGTCAGGTTCGGGAGGAGCTAGAACAAGTGGATTTTGTAGATACTGTCGTACGGCATCGAAGGCGTCTTGGCATTTTTGATGCCATTCGAACTTGACTCCTTTCTTCAGTAGACGAAAGAGCGGCTCACTGGTAGTTGTCAGTTTTGCAATGAATTGACTGATAAACTATATTTTACCCAGAAAATCCATGACTTCTCGTTCGGTCTTTGGAGGAGGCATTTTCAAGATTGCCTTGATCTTTGAAGGGTCTACTTCGATACCCCGTTGAGTGATCATAAATCCAAGCATCCTTCCGGTAGTAATCCCGAAGGCACACTTTTGTGGATTGAGTCGCATCTTATACCATCGAATCCTCTCGAAAAATCTTCGTAGTGCTGTGATGTGGCCATTCCGGTCCTTAGACTTTACTATCATATCGTCCACGTACACTTCGACCTCCTTATGTATCATGTCATGTAGTAATGTAGTGGCAGCCCTTTGATAGGCCGCCCCTGCATTTTTCAAGCCAAGCAGCATCACACGATAACAGTAGGTCCCCCAGGGTGTGGTGAACATCATCTTTTCTCTGTTCTCGAGAACCATCAGAATCTGGTTGTATCCGGAGAAGCCGTCCATGAATGATAACAGGGCATACCCCACTGTACTGTCTACTAAGACATTGATGTGTGGTAGTGGAAAATCATCTTTCGGGCTAGCCTTGTTGAGGTCTCAAAAATCCACACAGACTCGGATACGACCGTCCTTCTTAAGCACTTGAACAATGTTGGCTACCCATTTTGGATACTCGGTTACCATCAAGAATCCAGCATTGATCTGTTTGGTAACCTCTTCTTTAATCTTTAGAGCCCATTCTGGCCGGATCCATCTTAATTTTTATTTGACCGGTTTAGCATCAGGGTATAAAGGGATATGGTACTGGACAATGTCAGGATCAATTTCGGACATATCCTCGTAAGACCATGCAAATACATCTTTAAATTTTTTTAATAAAGTTATTAACTGTTCTCGCTCAACTGATGATAAAGAAGAACTGATTTGAATATTTTGCGGGTTAGTTTCATTACCCAGATTTATTGACAAAGTTTCTTCAATTATTGGTTGGGCACGCATTTCTTCTTCTCTTTTTATTAAAAGTTTTATTTTTTCTTCGGGGATTTCCCCATCAAATTCAAAATCGTCAGCAAGCCTATGAAATAAATCAAACAAGGAAAAGTAATCGAAAATCTTGTTCATTTCATTAAAAACCGAGGGGATTACAAACTCGATGGTAAAAGCTGGGAGTGGAACACCAACAGATGTGCCCTCGATTACAGATTTCGACTCAAACTTGGACTCAGGATAGACAACCTGCGTATTACAAGTCTCGAGGGTCCAGTTATTCACTTCTTTTGTGGCCGCATCGACGATAGCTTGGTGCAGTCGGCTAATGCAGTGAAACCCATCATGAAACAGTCTAATTTAATCACATGCAGCTGAGCCATCTTTTCATTAAACAGCATTCCCATGTCAATCCCATCGAGCTTGTCGGTCCAGTCTTCTTCTTGAATTTTCTCCCCTTTCTCTTCCCCTTTCACTACCTTTTCCTCTTCTGTATCAGACAACTGATAGTTGAAAAAGATCTCCAACCCTAGCAGCTTTTGATTAGTTTTCTCGTCGATTCATGGTTCTAGAAAGTCACAGTATGGAAAATCTTCCCCTTCCTTGACGAAGTACCCATTGAGTGTTCCAGTATAATTGGCCTTTCGTCCCCTCTTAGGCCCTTCCAAATCTTCTTCCGTTGGTTCATACCCAAGACCAAGATGGTGTGAAGTCGGCAATACTTGAATGGGTTTCGAAATTCCCTGCTGCTTACGTTCTAATCCCATACTAGGGAAAAAGGACATTTTTTTTATCATTGTCACTACCCGCCGGTTTATGTACATTTCCTCCTCATTCAACAACATTTGCACAGCTTGGGCTTCGTAAAACTGGAAACCACTGAGCAATAAGTCACCTTCACCATGCTGTACTTCTAACAGGGTTGAGCCCTCTACTGCTCTGGGGGGATGAATGCTGTCTTCCCCATGGATAGTTAATACTGCCCCATTTCTTATTAGTTTTAGTTTCTGATGGAGAGTCGATGGTACAGCCTAGACACTTGGGTCATGCAGCCAAGGTCTTCCCAATAGTAGGTTGAAAGATGCTCGTACGTCAAGTACATGAAACTCGATCAACGTTTGCAAGGGCCTTACTGTTACCGCAAACAACACCAGTCCCAGTACGTCCCTCCTTGTGTTGTCGTAAGCCTGGACTCCTTAATTGCTCGATGTGAACTAGTCTGGCCTCATTCCCAAGCAGACGACCGTTCTCAATGGGTAAACATTCAAGGCATACCCATTGTCAATGAGGCTTACTGGGACCCACTTTTCCAGGCACTTGACAGTGATGTGTAACGGCTTGTTGTGACTTTTTCGTTCAGCGGGAAAATCCTTATCAGAATAGGAAATGACTTTTGGTTCGGCAGCTGGTAGAATAAGCCCAATAAGCTGCTCGGGGGTTGCATCTATCGAGACACTAGCCTTGTTCAACACCTTCGAAATAGTTTGCCTGTGCTTATGCGAAGCCGTCAATAAGCCCCAGATACTAATGTTGACCTGTGTCTTTTTCAACTGTCTTAGTACAGCATTATCCTCCTTCTCTTGCTCTGTCTCTTTCCCTTTCCCACTTGGCTGTTCTCTCTCTAATTGAGCTGGCTTAAAATGTCATCCACTTCTGGTTAGGTGTTCCAAGCCGTCTTCGGGATCCCATAATCCTGGCATCGCATTATCAGTCCGTCTCACTTCGTTTATGTGCAGAGGGCTTTCAAACGCCCACAGAACATTTAAGTCACCAACGGCTACCCTTTCCCTTCTTTCCTCGTCATCTTCAATAGCCCATGTATTATCAACCTCGTCTCAGATGTCTTCTTCGATAAAGTCCACTTGTTGTTCCTGAGTGGCCCAAAAGTCAGTCCACTCAGCCCCGTCTAACTTTAGTATAACCCTTACTAACCAGTAGGACTGCATTTCGTTGACATATACTTCCTCCTCAAAAAGTTAAGGGAGAGTCATTCCATCAAGCACATGACCAAACTCATATGGTCGGGCCAGATAGTCCAGCGGCTAATCGTCTTATTCATTATGCTCCTCCTCTTGTTGGTAAACTTGTATTATCGGCCAATACCATTCCCATGCATTATCATTCCATTCTTCCATCCTATCTTGGCTGCCTCTAACCACGATAAATGAGCATGCCATCTGATCCTCAGTTACTAAAACATGAGGACGTGGTAGGAATGCTAAACAGATACATCGGCTCAGGTCCTTTGATTGCCTCAGAGACATGTAATTTACCCCAGCCTGTCTAGTATGATTTGGCAGTGGATTAGTCGTGACATTTGAATTTGGGGTGGCAGATGGTGGTGGATCACCTTGTTGTCGATGAGGTTTTGGATCTCATGACGCAGCCTCATGCATTTATCAGTCAGATGCCCGTGAACTTGGTGGAAGGTGTAGTATTGAGAAGCATTGAACCTTGGCAGTAGGGGATCAGGTATAGGCATGGGGTCCAATGGCTTGATAAGTCCCTTCTCGACGAGTCGACTCAGGGCGATAGATAAAGAAATGTTAAGGGGGTGAAAGTTCTTCGCTGCCGTTGTTGTGTTTGCTGACCATCGCCTGACTGCTGAAGGTTGCTTGTTTGCTTGGTGGAAGAAGGGTTCAAAAGGTTCACCTCACCCGAGCTGGACACGAGGTTAGTTGTAGCGAATTGAATCTGGTTGGTTGTGGGGAAGGTCCTTCTTGATGGTTTCTGACTGAATTTTGTCTTCTCAATATCATTGAATTGGATAGCGTCCTCGATTTTCACCCTAGCATCGAACAGCTGCTCAAAGGTGGAAAGTGGATGCGTGATGAGGTAGCATTTTAATGGAGACTGCAGATTCTTAACCACAATCCTCACCTGCTCTTTCTCAGTTGGCCTGCTTGTCATTGTTGCAGCTTTGCCCCTCCAACATGTCTGGAAGTCAACAAAAGATTCACGATTTTCTTGTCGGGTTATTTCAAGCTCTCGAGTAGTGACGTCCAGTTGGACGTTGTACCTATACTAACTGATGAAGAAAGTGGCTATATCCTCCCATGTTCTAGTTTTGGCCACTTTTAGAGAGAGAAACCACCTTTGCGTTGTCCCAGAAAGCAATCAGTGGAATAATTGGGCTTTAAGCTGATCATCGACCCCCATGGGGGACAGGGTTCCGACATATATTCTCAGATGAATGCGAGGATCTCCGGTGCCGTCGAACTTCTCCATCTCTGGCATTTTGAACTTTTTTAGCAATTTTGCATCTAGAAATAGGCACAAGCCGCCTACATCCAACATGTATTCCTCTATACCTTTTGCCTTTCTCAACACTTTTTCCATGCGATCAATCTTTTTCATCAGTGCAGATTCTATAGACTGCGTAGTGTTTTCTTCGTCAACTATCACCTGCCGAGGGTTCCGTGGTGGTGGTGGAACAACTTGGGGCTCGTCGGGGACTTGATTTTCATCCCAACAGTCTTCGGCGTTCTCATTCGTGTCATCCAGTTGTCCATTCACAACAGGGATACGGGCCTGAATTGCTCAGATCTGTGTCTGACATTGCACTTGAGCCTGCGTCTATTGCTCTACGGCTCTCTGTATATTAGCAATCGCCCTCATTAGGGCTGCCAGACTCACCTCATTTTCTGCCATGTCGGTTGACTCAGATACTCTGTGAAGTCTGCCTGATCCTGATCTCACCCAGAATCGTGTCGACTGTACTTTTCTCGAATCAATGGTAACCCATAGAAAAACCTGGATCCCATAAGCAGAATAGCCAGTCTCAAACAATTTTTGGAAAAATTTTGACAACAGACAACAGATATTTTAGATACCCGAAACAGCTAAAACTGAAATAATGCTCCTGTCGGGCTCATGCCAGCAGCATAACAACTGAACATTTGAAAACTCGGGATGAGAACTAAGGGGATAGATCAATCAAATTCTAGAGGAAAGGTTTATCTAAGCGGACAGCGTTCTGATAGGGAAATAGTTCTAACCCTCAAGAGGTCGATTCGGGCAGCGTAACGACAGGGAAAGAGAACTAACTCTCATAGGTATGACAAGGGTTTGGAAGAAATGAGCCTAAGCAAGGCGGAGGAAACCAACGACTAAGGGAAAAACCCAGAGGAGAGCTAACCTAGAGGCTTTAAAACGAAACATGGGTGGGACCCCGAGAAGAAGACTATGGCGTGAAAGCTAGATATGGTGAAGGACAAAACTCGGGTAAGAATTCGAAGGAAAAGCTAGCCTAAGCAAAGGATAACAAAAAACCCGGGTCGACCCCAGAGGAGGAACTATCCTAAGCTAAACAAGCATTCCTAGCAATAATAATCAAAACATATAATTAACAAAAACACATAATCCTACTAGGGTTAACAGCACCTAATTGGGGGGTTCTAAGTTCACTATATGCAAAAAGATTGATTTTGGTCAATTGAACATGGTACCTTCTGAATAGAGCTGGGTATATACCTCCCATGCCTAGAGTGGTGCAGGATATGGTTAAACAGTATGCCCGAACTCTTTTACTGCACTTATGGAAGTGTATAGTCAGCAAGGGTTGCCCGTTTCCCCAATAATCCCCGAAATGAATTAACGTTCAGGGCATCAGGTTGACCAGGCAGGGGGTTGCAGAACAATGCACATGCATGCGAAAATGCAAATGGAAAATTCTTATTAAGAACTAATGATGCTTTTGAGTCTAGCCTTCTTATTTGATTTTGAAAACCAGTCCCCAGCAGAGTCGCCAGAAAATACTGTGGCGTTGGGATTTAGGAGTTTTGCAAAATGCTTCAAAAATAAGGGAATTCTAAGATATTTGAAAAATATTTTAACACCTTGAAAGCCAAAATTTGAAAACTCCTTTTTATTGAAAATAGAATCGCCACTTAATTTTTGAGAAAAACTAAAAAAAATATAAAGGACCACTGATCTTAAAAACGTTAACCAGAAAAAGAGAGTTCGGGGGTTAAGGTACGAATCGGAAAAGGTGTTAGGCACCCCGTTCGCCCAACCATAAGGTTGGCCTCTACTAATCATCATTGGGTCTTTTAATAGAATTTCTCAAACGCATGCAAATAAAAAAAAATAGAGGCAAAGAGAGAACATCCAAAATCAAATATGAAAAATACATAACATATGTATATAGCACTTCAAATTAGAACAAATAAAGGGATAAAATTTTAAATCCTATGGCATGCAATTTCTAACTAAAGGATACATGGAACACACCCGCATGCGATTTTACAAAAATAACCTAAACTAGCATGGTTTGAATAAAAGAACAAAAATATATTAAAAGATGCTAGAACTAACTAAACATGGTTTGCTAATAAAATAAGCTAAACTATTCTAAACACATAATGTTTTAAAGAAAGTACCCAAAATATGCATGTTATCAAAATAAACTATATTGGCATTAACATGAAAAAGAAATGCTAAGTGTAAAATAAAAGGTGTACAATAAAAGAAGGGTTTTAAACCATGTTTTAAAAGAAAGCATACTAAAGAAAGAGACTTAAAACAAGGGTTTTATAATAAAAGATGATTTGAAGATTTAAAGGAAAAGTAAGAGGTCACAAAAGCAAAATTATGCTAAAATGAAAAGGTTAGAAAATATTTATTAGACTATAAAAAAAAACTAACTATTTACATTTTATAATTTTTTTTAAAAAAAAGACACAAAAGAAAATAAAAGAAAAAGAAAACAAAAGAGAAGAAAATTTGTGCTAACATTTAGAGATGAAACTTAAAAGATTTTTTGTGATTTTTTGGGTTTAATACTATGAAAGAAAATAATGTTAACATTAAAAAAAAGGACAAAAAGAAAAGAAAAATAAAGCTTAATAATAATAGGACAAGAAATGAAGAGAAAATGCAAGAAAATTAAAGTTAGTAAAAAAGAAGAAAAGAAACTTTATAAGAAAAGAAAAGAAATACTAATATTAGAAGAAAAAAAATGTTAAATTGAATGTTTTAAGCTAATGAAGAAAAGAAAGAAAAATATAACATTAGTATTAAAAAAAATAAATGGAACATTAAAAAAAAAAATAAAGCTACATTTCAAGAAAAAGAAAAGAAGCTTGAAAAGAAAATTACACTACTATTAAAAAAAAGAAAATGAAAACTAGGAAAGAAATGTTAAGCTTAAAAAAAAAAAAATGGAGCATTAAATGAACATTACAAGAAAATAAAAGAAAATAAAATAGAATGCTATTAGAAGGAAAATTAGATTAACTAAAGAAAAAGAAAAAAAAAATGATTGCTAGAACATGAAATTAGCATAAAAGAAAAGAAAAGAGAAGAAAAGAAATGCTAGAATTAAATGGATGTGATATTGACGATTACAACCATTTTTATGTAAGTGCTTTGAATTACAACAATATCGACATCGTTTAGTCGTATCATTCAATTGTATTAGCACTAATTTGATGAATATATTAAAGAAAACGATAATGTGCTTAGTCTGAATGTGTGAATTAAGTAATTGATTAAAAGATTAAGCTAAATGAAAGCAATTAAATAAGGACAGAATTAACTATGTAAATAAGAAGGAATACATGAATTGAGATTAAATGTAATCCGATCACCCCAAAAGAGAGAGAATAGGGGTTAGAAAGACCGGGAATCCAAGCGAAAATACTTGGATTGTGGAATCCTCAAATTGGGGAATGTGCTTCAATCCTCGGATGGTGATTCCAAGTTAGGGCTTCAGATGTAAGTATTGTAGGTTTGGGACTCAGTATTTCGGCAGGGGTTCGGCGTCGGGGCTCGAAATTGCTCGGCGTCTCGGCAGAGCTTCACTCTTAAAACCTCTCACTCAAATTCTATCCCTGAAAACGTATCAGAGGTACAGTATTTATAGAGTTCTTGAGCCAATGAGATGCCGCCACGTTTTGGGGACACGTCAGGCCACTTGGAGTTGGCGGTCGTCACAATGCAAGTTGTCGTTCGCCATGTTTTTTAATGTTCTATGGCAGTCGCCATGATGGTAGTTGGTGGTCGCCACTTTTGGCTAGGGTTTCCACAGAGTTCTGTGGCGGTCGCCATGATGGTAGTTGGCGGTCGCCTTACTTCGGTAGCAAGTTTCGATGGTTCGTTAAAATTTTATTGGTTTGAAGGTTTCGGGTTCAAATACGGAGCTTGGATCACTTTTTGAGGATTGTACCGAGGTACTATTCCACCTGTTTTCATCATCGAATTCGCCTAAGATTTGGCGGGGTCAAATTGGGGTGTCTACAATGAATGTCCTTGGAACTAATATTATACAATTAGATTTTGATAAAGAGATGTTAAGCAGTAGGCAGCCAAACTAGATAATTGCCTTGAAGTTACGTCGGCCTAACATACTTCAATTCAAGCATCCAAGTTTACTTCCCTGGTAAAGATTACAAGAGTGTACAAAAGAATTCACTAGATCACTGCAACAGATTACAGTTCCAGAATCAAGGAAGATGAATGATGGAAAAGATTTTATCAATGTTGAATGTTTGGAACGCGTAATTAATAAAGAATTGATATCAAGCTCTACGAAGGAAGAGTTAGTTCAAGAAGGTTGGCTTTGATCAGAGGAGAATCAAATGCAAACACCAGTCATCATTGAGGCATGAAAATTTTAGGATAAAAGTATTTTTTAGGATTGAAATTTTGATAGGATTATCAACAAGACTTAGGTGCATAAAGGTTTTTGACAAATAACACCTGACGGTACCGTTGAGGACTGATGATATAAGAAGGAATGATACACAAAGAACTTCAAGTAGGTACAAAATTTAACAGAAAAGCTTCGGGGTAAATGAGAAAAGAACTTATTTTTTTTGGATAATTAGAAAGGAACTTATAAGGATGAAGTTATGGGGTTCTAACGGTTGCTCTCGAGGTGACATCGAAAACTTCTCCTAGTGCGTACTCCAATCTACCCCCCTTAAAATAAAATAATTTGTTGCATGAATCTCCGATCTTCGATCTCGATGCTCTTACTCATCCTTCGCATGTAGATTCCCTACTGCTTCTGATCCTGGTAACGTCCTAACACAACTCGCTATAGGACTTAGACGCAACAGATTTTAGTTGTTATAATATATAAATGGTAATTATAATTAATATAGCACACCTTACAGAGCTTCTACGCGACAGAATGCATGGTTTCCCACAACCCAAGGCCTAAAGGTTCACTAAACCTAGGCTCTGATACCAACTGTGACACCCCGTCCTCCAGGCACGTCGGGACATACATAAGTATAGATAAGGAGAATATTCTAATCATCCATTCATATTTAGTTATCATTAATATTGCATCATTAAGAGTTCTGAACCGTTCATAAGTACATAACGATTACAGTTTCACCAGAAAAGTTAACAAAAATTACAATACGCCCGTGGAAACTAGACAAAAAGAACAAAAGATAAAAACTCAATTCTTCAGGTAGCATTGTCGGGGTCCGCTGGCTCCTGCCACTCACTCTATTCTTCAATTCCGTCTTTTTCTTCAGGGGCGACTTTTTCGAAGAACTCATCACACTCACCTGTGGCATGAATGCCATGAGCCAAAGCCTAGAAGAAAATTTTCTAAATCGTCTAACAAACTCACAATAAAATATTCTACAATACATATCATATAATACCCGATACAAATTTTAAGGGGGCAAAAGAGATTGACAATTTATCATTTTCAATAGGGGAAAGTATGTATGGGAACAATTGTGTGAGTGCGTGATGCAAATAAATGCGATGAAAGTGCCCAACCCGACTTGTATCCAGAAATAAAAATAGAAATTCCACTTTAGGACTTATTTCTATTGCTTGTATGGATTTATTATCATTATTACTGCCTCAGGGACTTATTGTCATCGTCGTGATAGGACTTGCTGTCATTACCGTCTCAAGGACTTATTGTCATTGCCGTAATGGCACTTTATGCGCCGCTCCATCCTCCGGACACGTCGGGACAAACATAAATATAAATAAAGGGATATTCTAGTCATTCATTCATATTTACATACGTTAGTTATTATATCATAAATGAGTTCGGAACCATTCAAAAATACATAACTATTACAATTTTACCAAGAAATTTCAAAAATTACACTAAGCATGAGAAAACTGAATATAAGAACGAAAGAAGAGGTCTCCACTCCTCAGAAAGCACCAGCGAGATCCATATGCTCTTGGAACTCACCTTATTCTTCAAACTTTTCTTCTCTCTCTGGGATGACTTCCTCCAAGAATTCCTCATCACCTGTCGCACGAATGCCATGAGCCAAGGCCCAAAAGAAAAATATTCTAACCTTCTAACTAATCTTACAGCACAAAATTCAACACAACATATACCATATAACACTCAGTACAGTTTTGTAACACCCCAGTTCGAACCCTAATAGCAACCATCTGGACTGTAACAACCCAGCCCGGATCTAAGTTGTAACAGCCCAGACTATAACTATCCAGGGAGCGATCTAGCCCAAACTCTAGTATTAGCGAGAGATAGACGATAAGAACTTAGGTCGCTACATGAATAGAAGAAACCCTAACCAGCCCAAAAATTCTAATTTGACCCAGAAATCCTAAAAAGTGCAAATACTCAGAGACAGAGCCCTAACACTCATAAATGTCTTAGAATAGCTTAAATTGAGTAAATAACATAAAATATTAAATTAAAAATCAAAAATTCTCATAAATAGGATAAAATGACCATTTTGCCCCTAGTACAGCAAAAAGTCTCAAAAATCTAAAATTTGACACATGGACACCTAAAATCAGATATTTATGTGCAAATAATTAATAAAATATAAAATAACAACAAAAATTACCAAAATTCCCTTGCATGGCTGGCCACCTTGGAATTTGTGCCCAAAAACCTACGTTTTTCTTTTTTAAGCTTAAAAATGAGAAAAAGATGTATAAATTAAGCATTATTTTGATCCAATACTTTTTATACAAGTAATATACATACTAATATATTAATATAGCTTAACAAAAGTAAACAAATAATTATTTAAAATCTCTACACAATAAATAAGTCAAAAAGTAAATTCTTGTCAAACTAACTTAATTTACCTTAAAAGCCTACACTTATTTAATTAATTAATATCAAAATTATGATAAATCATAAAAAGAGTAAATAAATTATAAATACATTAATATAATAGGTTTTTAGTAGGTTTAGGTACATAAAATTAATAATTTATGTATTTATATACACAAAAATGCAACAAAATACATTTTAAAATCCTAAATAAATGTAAATTCAGTTTGGTCTGCCGCAAACCTGTGCCAGCTTACCCCTTTGCTGCAAAAATCTGATCTGTCAATGCCTCAAATGTATCTCACCTCCCATGCAACCAATGAGAGTTTAAATAATTTCAAATTTTAATTTTATGTAATAATTACCAATCATTTTAAATTTTCCTATAAAGCAAGACCCAAACCACCCCTTTATTTCTCCATGGTTCGGCTGAGAGAGTGTGAGAGAGAGGCTCCAAAAATTTTAAGTGTTCTAAGAGAGAAGAAGGAGAGGAGAAGAAAGAAGGAAGGAAGAGAAAGGAAGAAAGGCTCAAAGAAGGAGCTATAAAGTTAAGTCCATGTCTCCTTCACCCATTTGAGCTTCAAATAAGGTAAGCAACTCCCTTAAACCTTCTGATATTCTCCCCCAAGATACCCTTCATTACATCTCTATAACAAACCCTAAGAAAATAAAACAAAGAATAAGTCAAAAAGGCGTCATAGGAGTAAAACATGGGCTATTTGTGTAAGATTGTGTTTTGTATGAGCTTACATGCGTATGTTTTTAAGTTTTATGGCTTGTGTGTATTCTGGAGTTTTGATTTATGTGAGTTTATAACATGCATGCAAAGAAAACATATCAAAAATATACACAACACAAGCTAAGCAACCAAAACCCTAAGTAGACTGATTTTCTGAACTTACTCACTTTCTTCCACCAAATTTAAATCATCATAACTAATTGTAGAAAAATGGTATTAAAGTGATTTTGCGTTCAAATCTAGATTTAGGAGTTATCTTTCATAGAAAATTGGTTTGAAGTGAATTCGTTGGGTAGAACTCCAGATATCTCATTTTTTCCAAAGAGTGTCAGATCTTGACCACTCTGAGTTGCAGACCTAAACGCCCTATGTCAGAGTGAGAACCGAGCTCAGATCAAAATATAAAACTTGTAGAGAACACATTTATCTTTCCATCCCCCACAAATGAGCCAAAAATATGAAGTCTTGATGGGTCAAAAGTGTGAGACCCTGACCCTTATCTTTTAGGTTGTTTATATACGTGACGCTTTTATTCCAGTATATGACAGCATCGATGCATGGTTTATGCTTTTGAATTGTAGAAAAGTATGTGTAAATGTGTTTTACGCTTTTTCGGACCTTGTTTAGGTTGGATGGGTTGGTTTTTGAGCCTTAAAACAGTAGCAAATTTCAGTACGCCTCTACTGTGGAGTTCAGTTGACTGGGAGGTCCAATTCGGTCGCTGAACTGTAGATCTGGAGTTCGATCGACTGAACTCACTAGTTCGATCGACTGAACAGTGCACTTTTTGGTTTTCTATAAAAGCTCCAGTGGCGTGTTTTTTTGAGACAAAAACCTTTCTTCAGACCTAAGAAACCCTTTTTCTCCTCCTTCTCTCTAGCTTTGAGGGCCCGGGACTTGTTTTGTTGTTGATTCCCTCGTGGATCCCTTCTATCGGGGCCGAGGGCTTCGCATCCATCCAATCGAATTCTCGTTCTGATGCCGTTCAGTTTCGAGACGTTGAGTTCTTGACTCTCCAAGGTAGGATTCTAGACCTACTACTGTTATGAGGGTGTTATATGCAGTCATACTTGCTTTCACCGGGTAGAAATGCATGAAATGTTGTTTATATGTCTTAAACCGTGGTTTTTGGGTAAAAGTAGATTTTTACACCTTTTCTCGGTTGTATGCATGTTTCGGGTATGTGGTATCTGTAGTTTTCAAAAGGAGATTTGAAAATGAGGTGTTTTGTGAAATCGGGTGAAAAACGTCTTTTGGAGGTTTGGAGCTAACCCGAAGGGTTGAGTCTCACCTTTTTACACGTTTTGTTGGAAATGATTTTAGACCTCCATTTTGATGGATCTCTTTTATACATGTGGTGTATAAACTATTTTATTGGTTTCGTAGTTGAGCTACGGTGGGTTTTTAAATGTTATCCATAGATGTACCGTGACAAAGTGTGATTTGAGTTGGGCTTCTATTGCTCCTTGGTGTAAGTCCAAAAACGTGCATAGAGTGGGTTCGCTACGGTCCCTCCGGTTAATCCCCATAAGCGTGGTTTGGTTATGTTTCGTCTATCGATCGTGGAAAATCGTAAAGAAACAAGTGTGTGATTTGGGTGCTTTCCCATCGGTCAGGGAAATCCGTAAAGAAGTCGGTTGCCTCCGTGAATGGCGTTGTTGTTGTAACTCCTCATAGAACTTGTCATTACCTAGCAGGTCTTCAGTGGTTCAGGACTAGGGTAATGGGCAGAAGTCTATAGTTGTTACCTTTGTCTCTACGACAGAGTCGGTACATAGGATTTCATTTATATCTTTTCTCCTCAGCTGTGTGGCCTGAGTGGAGTTTACTATTTTATTTATAACTTTTCCTTAACTGCGGCATGATATCTGTTAGGATGATATGCATAGTTTGAAGGATGAAAATTGTGGAGTTTTATGAGATAAAACCTTTTTGAGACTCGTGATAGTCTGATGGAAAACTTGTGATTTTGGAAGAAAAACCTTTTTGGCTCCTGTGGTTAAGCCCGTGTGTGTATAATTGCATAGCTTGCTTTATAGTTTTATTGTCTATGTTCTATTGGGCTTCGGCTCACGGTGTGAGATTTTGCTACAAAATCTTTTCTGGTGAGCATGACGAGTTGACCTAGTTGCAGAGGTGATGGATGACTTGCTATAGTTTTCCCTTTTTGAGACATGTACTTACACATGTGACGCCTGTTGAGGCTAGTTTTGTACGCCTTTTTGGCGATATGTTTATTCATGTATGAGGTTGCATATTTTCAGTTTATGAGAGTTGAACTGTGGAGATTTTTATCTAAATGTTGTATATTTTGATTATCAACTGTGAAACTTATTTTCCTTAAATGGGTGTTTTAATGGGCTTTTGCGTGACCCGGATGTTAGGGGCGTGACAACTTGGTATCAGAGCTCTGGGTTCGAATACCTATGAGCCATGGTAAATACGGTACATCACCTTGTAAGGATGTATGTGTGCTTGATTGCATGTGTTATAGTGTTTTCCTAACATAGCATGATAGCTTGTGGTGTATACGTGGGCATGGAGGTTGGACCTTAGGATTGATTAGTCTTGACTTCAGGCGTTTGGATTAACATACTTGGGAGCCTTGTTAGAGATGTGTTTCGCGGACGTGATTTCTAGCAAGGAATCTGAGTAGGTTGTTTAGAGCGACGAGTCTTTCTTGTTGATTCTCCTCGATGTGTGAGATATGTGATGACGTGATATTACGTGGCTATGTGTTAGCATGCTTTTCTGTTTTTTACATTAGCAATAACATGTTGTATGGATTCTTATCCTGTTATGTTGCTTTCGTATAGAGTTATGCCCACCCGGAAAGGACGAGGCCGAGGTCGAGGCCGTGGGCGTTGTTCTGGCCGAAGGGACATTCTAGTCCCAGATGTTGGGGATGCTAATGCACCCCAAGGACCCGTTGCTGAGGGAGATCTATTGCGTGAGATGGTCGGTTCCATCTGGCAACTGGCTGAGGCCTCTAGGGGGAGAGAGACCATACCTGAGCCGAGGGCGACGGTTGCGATTCGTGAGTTTTACCATCTAGACCCTCCTACCTTTTTTGGGGATCCCAATCCCACGGTTGCCACTGAGTGGCTGGAGCTGGTTACTAGGATTCTGGATTTGCTTCAGATTGAGGAAGATGATCTGAGGGTTATATGTGCCGCCTTTCAGCAGAGAGGGAGTGCTCACATGTGGTGGAAGTTCGCCAAGACCACAGTGGCAGGCACCTGGGATGCATTTACGAAGGTATTTCTACATAACTACTTTCCAGCGACTCTGAGGGATCGCTACAGAGAGGACTTTCAATATCTGATGCAGGGAACGATGACAGTGCTTGAGTACGAGGTTGAGTTTACTAGCTTGTCCAGGTTTGCACAGGAGATCGTTCCTACTGACGAGTTTCGTGCAAAACGATTCGAGAGGGGTTTGAGGCCCGCTATTTGTGACAGAGTGGCGGCATTCAGAATGCAGGTCTTTACAGAGCTGGTGGAGACTGCCATGAAAGTATAGGACACTTTCAACGAGACGCGCAGAGATAGGGACAGCAGGGGTCAGTCAGATGGGGGACGTACACAGTTCCAGGGACGCAGGGACAAGCGTCGACGGACATCTGG
>JAULJZ010019789.1:0-15797 GCA_032270985.1 Heliamphora pulchella
GTAATCCAAACAAAACAACCCAACCCAAAAAAAAAAAACATCAAGAAGAAACAAAACAAAACAAAAAAACTTTATTCTCTAGCCCCAACCATGGTTTCTTATACAAAGTTGAACTCCAAATTTGTGACTTTACACCATGATTTGCAAGAGATAATTTAACAACAAAGCCAATTGGCAAACAATATAACACACATTCAAGCTATATTAAATAAACTGGCTGCCATCTTTTTGAAAGATAAAAAAGATGCTTCAGTTAGTGAAACTTTAGGTGCTCATCCACCACAACCTTTTGTGCACCAATGCATGATAGAGGGTCCACAAGCTACTAAGGTAGACAAGAGTGCCAAATTAAAAATTTCATACTTTAATGGGAACCAAGACATGTTTGATTCTTCTACTTCATCTCAACAGGTCAATTATTCTACACCTCCGCCCATTGAAGACCAAGTTATTCTTTTCTAGAAAACAATTTCATGCAATGAAGAGTCTCGAACATAAAGATGTGCTCTAACGTATCCCATCTTCTTGATCACCACCAATCAAAGATTTCATCAAGCCAAAGCATATTGATTTTATTAGTGATGATGATTTTTATTTGGATTATCAAATCATGTTTTGTGGGTCTTGTCAATAACCTCATGACTAAACTAGTTGGCACAGGAAGAAATTGAAGTAGCTGGCATATTCATAATATTTGATTACTTGACATGACAAAATATAATATTTTAAAGCAAACTCGAAGTCGAGTTCTTTTTCTCAATGGAGAAAAATAATGCGAATAGTATTAGCACATAAAGGATCAATTTTTAAATTTATTAATTATTGTATTTATTATTTTATATTTAGATTTCTTAGGCTCTATTTGTTTGATGGTTAATGGGGGTGGGATTGGACTATATGGGAATAATTTCATCTAGTCCGTTGTTTGGTTTGCCAAATTGAGAAAAGGATTATCAAATTATCCCTCCTAACTACCATAAGCCCCCATTTTGGACTCTTTCTATCTCACCACCCAGGTGGGTTTAATAGTACTGAGTTTATTACTATCCAACTTCTTTACAATTTTATAATAATCTCACCAAAATTATGTCAAATCAAAATAACGTGCTATTTATTCTTAGGTTATTTTGCTATCAACAAAACACCCTTAAGAACAAAAAACACCATGAGTAATCCAATCCATAATACTCCAGGTTCTAATAATCTAAACACAATAATTATCCCATGAAAATAATCCTTCAACCAAACATGCCCTTATGGTATTAGGTTTATTGATTTATTGGAGAAGTAGATACGCATCAATTAGGATTTTATTTTGTTTCATTCTAGTTTAGGATTCTAAAAATTTTAGGATGTTATTTTATTTCCATTTAATAAATGATTCTAATTTCCTTTTTAAATTAGGGTTTTATACCTATAAATAAGTGGCTTTCTGGATAATTATTCCGAGTTGATTAATGAAAAATTAAGTTTAAGGTTATGGTCTTATGTTAAGACCGTGACCTTTTTTCTCTACCTCTCTTCTATTTCCTATTCCTCCACGTGCTGCATCACTGATCAGTTTCTGATACTCCTCTAAAACCCACCAAATGCCACAATAAGAGTGAAAACATTTATATAGAAGGGTAGAGTAAAGATGCTATTGCCCTGTCATGCTTCAGAAGAGAGATTTTTTTACAATGCACAAGTAGATGAATATGTAGAGATAAATTCCTCTTCAACCAACTAATAAGCTTGCAAGAAGCCAAGAAGTGACTTGTGTGAAGCGAAATCCCACATTACCTGAGTACAAAAATAATGTGCAATATATAAGCGTGAAAGCACCCTCACCTCAATAGCTAGTTTTTAGGCTTGAGTTCTACCCAAGACCATGTAACATGATATCAGAGTTGGAGTATCAGGGATGGGTAGGGTGCATGTCCCTGGCCTGTACACGGCAGGTGTTGCCGAGTGAACACGCTGTGCGTGAGGAAAAGTGTGAAGCGAAATCCCACATCAACTGAATACAAAAGTGATGTGCAGTATATAAACATGAGGGCACTCTCACCTCAATAGCTAGCTTTTGAGGTTGAATTCTACCCAAAACCGTGTAACTTGATCCAAGACAATAAGCTAAAAGAAAATGAGATAAGCCAACAATATGGGTTGATACCATGCCAAATAACACGACTGCAATCAAGATAATACAATGTAATGGAGCCAAATAGCCATAAGAAATCCATGTAGCCTACTGATTAGTGAATAGAAATCAAAGTAGCGGTTTTCCACTATAATAACTCGATGGAATCGTCTGAAACAATCTAACAGTCTAACAATCTTATGATACAATACAGTACAACAAAAGGGAGACTCAATTTGGATACAAAAAGGCAGACCCACCCCATTGGGATGCATGAGAAAGCATCTCCTATGACTACCCCTCCATAAACTAATTATTATGCATGCTTGCAGTCTCATCTTGTTAACTTCTTCTTTCTTACTTGAATTTACTCCTATTCGATAACCTTTTCCTGAGGATCCCATCTCTCACCATTCAGAAAGCAAAGGTTTAGACCGAGCTGGTTGATTTTCATTATTTACACCAAGCTACTTTCCTTTTTGTTTCTTTTGTTTCTCCTCTTCTTCTTTTCCCCCTACATAGAGTCACAGGTTTCTATATAAAAGAAATACAGTCACAGGTCCAGTGATTTGTATGTTTGTGGCCTAGAAAATGATGGAATTTGCAAAGCACTTAGCTGCTATCTCAGCAAAAGTAAAACAAGAAAATAGGCAAAAGAAAATAAGAAACAAAAGCAGACAAAAATTACATACAGTAGAAATGTTTATGCTACAAACTGAGACAATTCTTGAGATATGGAAACTGTACAATAAAGATTTATTATGAACACCCAATTCCATGCATGCTTATATAGTTTTGATAAGTAATGTCATTAAAATGCCAAAGGTTGAGAACAAGTACACACGGGGAAACAAAAACCTATACCGCCGCTATACAGCCAGGATCCTCAAATCCCCCAAAAACTTGGGAAAAGAAACCAAAGAAAGAGTACAAACACCATGGAGCCAAAAAAAAAAAAAGAGATTGAAAGCACCACCCCTTTCAAAATAGGAATGGGAAAGCCCCACCCCTGAAGGATCTAGAGTTCCTTTCTATCCACATGCACCACATGATGCAGAGAGGCACCATGCTCCGCGCTTTCCTCTTACTCTTCCTCCGGCATCCTCTATACTGCTGGCACACAAAAAGCACCTTCACCGATCTAGGCACCACCCAGTTAACCTCAAAACACAATAGAGTTATATCCCAAAACTACGCAACCGCTGGTCAATAAAATAACAAATGATTGACCGATTCCCCCACTCCTTTACATATGCAACACCAATCAACCATAATATTACCCCTTCTCCTCAAGTTATCAATAGCGAGAATACCATCCTTAGCAGTCGTTCAAGCAAAAAAAGTCACTTTAGGAGGAGTACTTGCACACCATACACATTTCCACGGAAAATCACAATACCCTAAGCATATAAGGCCCTTAAACAGGATTGCCACTGGGAACACGCCATTAGAAGCTGCACACCATGCCAATAAATCGTTTATGTCCGGTTGGACTACACAACGGGAAACAGCCCTAAGAGGATCTGCCATAGAAACTACTACCTAATCAAACAATGCTCTCATGAACAAAGGGTTCAATAACCCAACACTAGTATCTGTAGATCAATAATCAGTAACAAAAGCCTATCTATTCACCACAATGCTGAAGAAAACTAGACAAATTTCCTGCAAAGGCCTATGACCACACCAGATGTCCCACCAAAACCTTACCCTTCTCCCATTACATACCTTAAAAGCCCTTCTGGGAAGAAAAACCTACAACATCCTATGATAGCTTTACACAATCCCCTACCAAAAGCCCGACTCATGGTCCACTCACCCTTCAGGCACTTATACTTGTCAATCACGACTCTCCTCCACAAGCTATCCCTTTCCAAGGAAAATCTCCACAGCCACTTATGAAGCACAAATACTTCAAAATAGGCCCCGTATACATATTGAATACGAATATGCGCCCAATATGACATGATACATATCAATACACCAAATATGTATCTATAATTTTTTATTTTATTAAATTTTGGATATAGCTTGAATACGTGGGGATATGTGAGAGATACGTGAAGGATACAGGAAGAATACGGGAGGATACGCGAGACTTTTTTTATATTTTTAAAATTCTTGGGGGGGGTTTCTTTTGTTTTTTAATTTGTTATAGGTTTTACTATACTAACTCTAATACGTGATAAAATTATGATTTAGTCTTTCTTGTTGGTTGGTTGCTTCAACATTCCATTATAATGTTTTGATTACTTATCATGTATTAAGCGCTCGATTATAACAACAAAAAGAATTTACTCCTACTTTTGATTTTATTTTTATAAATAATACAATACTAAAATTATAAAAATAATATTTTTTACAAACATATCTTACCTGTATCTGTATCTGTATCCTCCTTTTTTTAATTTTTTTGTGTTGCCGAATCTGTATCGTATCGTATATCCCTATCTGAGCTTCTTAGATCATGCTCCATTTTACAAGATGATACTTAACTCCTCACCCAACCCTTTTCAAATGAAGTTCCTTATCTTCTTCTCATATCTTCAAGCTATTAAAAGAGAGATCGTGAAAAAAAAACATAAAATAAGTCGGTAAACTAGCTAAAGTACTCTTTTTAAGGGTCGACCTACTACCTTTGGAGAGAGAGTGCTATTTCCAAGAAGCTAAACTCTTCTCGAACCTCCCCACAACTGGATCCCAAACCACCTTTAGCTTTATAAAGGAGAACCTAAAGGCATCCTCAAATACACAGAAGGTAGAGGCTCCACTTTGCAACCCACAACGTCTCCACATCAACTACATTTCCCACAAGAATAATCTCGCTTTTGACAAGATTCACCCGATGCCAAGAATAAGCTATAAAGCATAGAAGGATACAACGCAAAAATCTCAACTCACTCGCCTCCACTTCATAGAAAACCATGTTGTCATCTGCAAAGGGCAAATGTGTCACTAAAATACCCGACCCTTCTCTGGACCTACCCAGAAACCACTGATAAAACCATTTGAAGCTACTTTAAGGAGCAACAACAAGGGAGACAAGGATCACCTTGCCCAAACCCCCTTGAGCTAGCAAAAAATCCTTTAAGAACGCCATCCAACCTAGCATGTACAATAGAAATCATAGCTCACATTATGCCTTCTCTAAATCCCACTTATCAAGCACTTTGTCGAGAACTCTGGAATCGACGCCTTCATTAGCAACCAAAACTACATTCAGGATCTGTCTACCTCTTACAAAAGCATTATGGGCTTTCGAGAAGACCTTTCAAATCACCTCCCTAAGCCTCCTAGCCAACAGCTTAGCAATGATTTTATGCACACTCTCACACTGCCTACCAAGCTGATAGGCCTAAAATCCTTCATCTCCATCACTCTTTTCTTTGGCACTAGCACAATGGAGAAGGCATCAAGGCTTTTTTCAAATTGCCATGACCGGTAAAAGCATTGTGGCTATCACATCCCCTCTCAACAAAGCCCCAGCATTTCCAAAAAAATTCCATGGCGAAGCCGTCCAAGCTTGGAGTCTTGTCCCCATCAAGGCTTCTTAGAGCCTCCACCACCTCCACCTCGCCAAACGGTCTATCAAGCCACACAACATTATCGGGGCTAATCGAAGCAAAATCAATATTATCAAGCATAGGTCTACAAACTGTCTGCTCAAAATAAAAACCCTGATAATAGCTAACAATACTCAAAGCAACTTGATCCTCCTCCATGAACTCTAACCCATTAACAATCCTTCCAATATGATCAGTTCTTCTATGGGTATCATCCATACGATGATAGAAGAATTTAGTACTATCGTCCCCTTCATTGAGCCACATAGACCTAACATGTTATCTCCAACTAATCTCTTTAGATAGAAGTAACCTCCCCACCTACTCTTTCTTCACTACTCGACTCAGCTTCTCTTCCTCACACCCCCCCCCCCCCCATATTTTCATCTAAAGCTCTTATCTCTCCTAGAAATCTAGAGATAGGCACTTCTATTCTTCCTAGCCCTTCCATGTTCCACGTCCTCAGCTTTGCTTTCAACAATTTTAACTATTAAGCTAGATAGAAGCTCAGGCTACTTGACGTTGAGAAACATTCTCACCACTGTTGCACTCCATCTAAGAACCTTCCTCTCTAAACACCATGTTCTCAAAACGAAAAGGAGTAGGCACCCCAAGATAGGCCACCACCATCTAACATAATGGAGATATGATTCGAAGTAGGCCTCAAAAGGCTACAAGCATCAGAAAAGAGCTCCTCCCAATCAGTACTAATCCGAAATCTATCAAGCGTAGATATAGACCGGCAATTACACCAAGTGAATCTTCCTCCTCCTACTGGCAAGTCAAGTAGAGCCACGTTAGATGTAGAGTCTTAAAAGCCTCTCATGACATTGCTCAAATAGTAACAAGCCAAACTCTAACGCGAGAATCTGATAACGTTGAAATTTCCTCCCATACACGAAGGAACCCTCTAGGAAACAGACACAACAAATAGCTCGAGCCAAAGTACATCCCTATTACAAGCATTAGGAGGATTGGAGACACCAAAAAAGTACCACAAGAAACCATCTAAAAAATTCCTAAATACACAAGATACTGAGAAGGTGCCAAAAACGAACCTCCTCCTCCTCAAGGACTCAAGAATCCCACATTAGGAGCATGCCCCCAACTGTGCCTTGAGCCAAAAGACACTCCCATTTGATCATCCTACCACCCTAAAGAGATTTCACCACCATTCCTAGCATAACCTCTAATGTGGTTTCTTATATACGGACAAGGTTACCTTTCCATTTCCTTAAAGTCCCTTTGACAATGTTCCTCTTCTTATCATTTAGTCCCCACATTCCATGAAATAATTTTAAACTTCATTAAAAAAATGGAATAAGTAATGGACCCCCTTCCCCTCCACAAAGACCTTCCTGGTCTCCTTGCTCCTTCCCATATCATAGTTAAGGGAACACTCCTGGTTTTTAGCTCCCTGGCTTGGCAAGCGCGAGGACTAATCACCAGCTTTTTCACCAAACCCTTGCCCTGGGATCTCGATTCTTCCCAATATCTGCAAACAACTTCATCACTTGATCTTCATAGCCTTTAGGTAACACCAAAGTATCCAGTATCCACTCAAGCCTTTAATTTTTCTAAGAACCCACACAGACATTATCTTCATCCCCAGTGCACTCAACTACAGCGGGCTCATCAGGTGCAACTGCAGCTAGCGGATCACATTCCTAGGAAAATGTATCCCCAAAACCTTCCAAAACCCCTCCAACAGTCCAGCTCCTTTCATTCTCTCACCAGAAGAAGACCATAGGACTCCTAACCCACTTGACTCCACCTCCCTCAAGCACAAGTTCCCCAACCCTCACTGACTTGATCTCCCTTTCAAAAAAAGAGCTACCCAAGGCGCCATTTGGGCTGAAAACCACCATCTCCAGCCCACCACCTCCATCCATATCCAAACAGCTCTGTTCCTTTAACCTCAACCCAAAATACTCCCTAACTTCACCATCCTCAAAAGGTTGGCTCCCCGACCACCCCAACTCTGCTAACATAGAGGGAAGAGGAGAAAACAAAGAAGAGCTCACCTGTTCGTTGATCGACAAACGTCTCCCCACCGCTTGCTGATCACCGCCGCTACACCAAAAGTCTCCACTTTCATTGCCGCAAAGCAAGATACCAGGCAACACCCATGCATCCATGGCAGGAACTTCGACCCAAGTTGACTACCAACCACCATCTCGAGAACGCCTATTGGCATTAACCCTCTTACCGTCATTATCAACGCTGGAGAACTGCTTCTCTGGCCACATAAAACGATGATGGCCAAACAAACCACCCAAGAGAAAAGCTTCACTTGAAAACGCCCCTGGATACAACTCCAAACCACAACCCGACAACCCGCCAACATCCATGATCTGTTTCCCATTAAAAGAGCATGAACCCACAAAAATGGACTTGTTGCGACCCACAAAGGCATTGGCCCTCACAAATTAATCCTCCTTTGTAGTGTGGGCTTGTTCTTTACCAAAAGACCCTCCTTTGCATTGGGCCTTCAATCACGAGGGCTCCAACCTGATTTAATGGACAAAAGACCCAAACTAATTGGCAGAGGGCCCAACACACCTCCATTTACACACACCACCATCTAAAACCTTCGCAAAAACCCATTGTCAGACGTGTGCAACCTCTCTTTGAAATCCAACAATGAGCCCCCACAATGTACACCCTTCCCTAATCTCCCTTCAAAAACCTTCACTCGCTAACATCCTTAAGCCCTCCACAAGCCACCTCCTTCGTCGTGACAGCAACCATCGGAGCTTCTTGTGACCGGCACTTTTAGCTCAAATACAAAGTTCAAAGTAGTAAGCACCCCATCCTACGTTTACCGATGCCAGAATGCCCCTCCCTCCACTTCAAACCTTGATGCGAGCCAGCGTAGGTGCTTTCTAGCGACTATGTCTTCATCAACCTCCACAAAACCTCCACATAGGTCACTGATAGCTTCAAACATCTTTAAGTCCCACAAATGAGCTGGCACAACCAAAGCTCTTACCCACATCCTCTGAGGAGGGAACCCCCGCCTATAATACCCTCCGAACAGCAACAACCAGTCCAGAAAAAGCCAATGGCCACCCAACACCTATTCTTCGTCCAACACACGAGCCGCCTCCATCTTCAAAGGAAACACAAAAAAAGTAGACAAATCCTCCATCATCAATGGCACCAACCCCTATCGGAACCACCCAACAACGACTAAACCATTCCTTCAAAGAGAAAGCCGATAGAATAGGATTATCAACACCTCTACCTAAACAACCCCACACCTCTCCAAGTACTTTTACAACCCCAGAAGAAGAATTAGTCTTCCCTTCAACATCATAGCCAAACCCCCTTTTTGCTTCAACCAACAGCCTTCCGGTCGGCTAAGATTGCAATCCGACTACCTTCATAAATGGTTCTTTACCTTCAGAAAAGAGATACTTCCTCCAGGGTCAAAGTCCAAAAAGACCTTCACAAATCCACACCACCCATCCCCATGCTTCAACGGAGGAATACAAATGAAGCATCTCCTTACCTCCCCCACCGAAATGTCCAAGAAGAGCCCAGGAGAGTTGGACTTCCTCTTGCTCACCACATACCTCGAACCCACCACACATTGCCCCACAACCCCAGCCCCTCTCCGAACCTTTGAAACTTCCTCCACCTTCGCGACCAACCAAGCGACTTTTAGAAAAGTGAAGAAAAACCTCTCGAGAAAACCATCCAGACGGGGCCTCAGGTCGTCCAAAGGGCTTGAGGCAAAAAGCAAAAATGTAGTTGTTGGACAATCCGTCTGGACAAAATCGGACAGTGAGCATTTTTTTTTTACCTCTATTAAACAGCATCCGAACGATGGTCAATTCTGTCCACACAGAATGTAGTAGCCAGGGTGCACTTTTTTTATTCTTGATTGTTCTTTCTTGCATGTGATTGTTCGTGTTCGTGTGGGTGTTATTCTTCAACAACTGGTATCAAAACTCCTGATTTTGGAGGTCGAGAACACGTAATGGCGAAAGAAGAAAATGTCAAGATTGAGAAGTTCAATGGCTTGAATTTCACCTCTTGGAGGATGCAAATCGAAGATGTCCTATTCCAGAAGGATTTATATCTTCCCCTGCTTGAGAAGGAGCCAGAAAAGATGTCGATGGACGAATGGGAAGTACTCGATCGTAATAGACCATGCGATTAAGCCTCGCACCGTCAGTGGCGTCTAACATCGCGAAGGAGAAAACAATGGCAGATTTGTTAAAGGCATTGAAAAAGATATACAAAAAACTCTCGACATCAAATAAGGTATATTTGTTGAAAAAGCTATTTAACTTGAAGATGACGGATGATGCCATTGTTGCTGAGCATCTCAACGAATTCAATACCATCGTTAATCAGTACTAATTAGTGGGCATTGAATTCGATGATGAAATTAGAGCTATACTCCTCTTGTCCAGTTTTCCAGAAAGATAGAATGGCTTAGTCGTGGCGACAGCAAAGTTGAAGCTGGAGGATGTTAATGGAGGATGTTACTGAGTTTATTTTGGGAGAGAAGTCACGTAGAAGAACGGTGGGAGAGAGGTCAACATCAGGATCAGTTCTGAACGCCGAAAGGAGATGAAGAAAGAACAACAGAAGAAATCAAAAGGACCAGCAACATCACAAATCCAAGTCACGTGAAAGATCATAATCCCGAGCTGGTGATCAATAATCTGGTGGCCATTGGAACTACAGTCAAAAAGAGCACTTTAAGAAAGATTGTAAGGCTCCAAGAAAGCAGCGGGATGACACAAAGAGAGTAACAACAGTGTCAATCTTACCGATGATGATGACACAAATGCTTTGATTTGTGCCATGGATTCCTACAGTGAGTCTTGGATTGAAGGCTCTGTAGTGAGTCTTGGATTGTATACTCCGAAGCTTCGTACCATACTTCCTTACGCATGGATATTCTCAGTAACTATGTGTAAGGTAACTTCGGCAGAGTAAATCTTGTGGATGATGAAGCCTGCAGTATCATTGGAAAGGATGACGTGCAGATCATCAGACAGAGAGATCAATTCTGGAACTATAGGAAGTTAGACATATACCTAGTCTAATAACAAATTTGATTTATGTGGGTCAATTATTCGAATCCGGGTTATGACATCTTTAATAGCAGATTCATGGAAGATGAGCAGGGAGTCATTGGTCTTGGCTCATGGAAAAAGGGAAGGCACACTGTACAAGTCCCCAAGTTCATACAGTAGCATTTCAGTGGCGTCGATTGGAATTTGATGCTGGTACTTATCAAAGAAGACTCGGCCATACGAGTAAAAAAGGGATGAGGTGATGATCTTAAAAGAGAAATTACTAACGTTGTAGTTAGTGGACCTAGACTTTTGTGAAGATTACATTTTGGAAAACAGGAGAAAATTAGTTTCACAAGGACAGCAAGGACACCCAAAATAGAACGACTGGAATTGGTCCATATGAATGTATGGGGGCCATCTCAGGTACCCTCTTTAGGAGGATCCTGTTAGTTCAATTACATTTAGTAATGATGCAACGAGGAAGTTTTGGGTTTAGTTTGTAAAAATACATCCAATGTTTTTGGGATACTTAAAAATTGAAAATCGTAGTTGAGGATGAAATAAGGTTGAAGTTGAAGTGTTTGTAATCAGATAACGGCGGTGAGTACTGCAACAGCGAGGTTGATAACTACTGTGCGGTTAATGGGATTAGGAGATAAATGACCATTCCTATGAAGCCTAGAAGCCTAGACAGAACGAGGTGGCAAAACGTATGAATAGAACCATTATTGAGCGTGCTGGGGGCATAAAGTTGTATGTTGGGCTCCCAAAACAATTCTGGATTGATTCTATGGATACAGTAGAATATCTGATCAAACAAGGGACCTTCAGTGCATTTGGATGGTGGACTGCTAAAGTGTGGACAAGAAAAGAGGCCACATCTAGAGTAAGTGTGGACAAGAAAAGAGACAACTTTATCCCTTCTGCGTATTTTTTATTGTATTTCCTATGTTTATATAGAGCATGATGAGAGGCAAGCTTGACCCTAAGACTAGAAAGTGCCTTTGTTGGCTATGGTGTGAGAATATATGGTTGGGATATTTTCCCATTATCAAGACTGTTTAAATATACTATCTTTATTATTAATATTATTATGATTTAGTCTCCTAGTTAATCTATTACCATTATTAGGAGTTCAATAACTTATAAATTTGATGCATCCTTTCTTTGTAAATTAAGCCTTTTTGGCTCAATATGCAATAATAGTATTATTTACTTTGTTTTCTATCATGGTATCAGAGCCGGGTTCCAAACCCTAATCCGCCGCAGACATCCCTTCTCTCCGGGGCCGCCATCGTCGTCCTCTCTTCCCTCAGATCTACTCTTCCTCGAGTTGCAAAAACCATAGCCAAAATCTCCTGTGATAACAGCAAGCACCGACGACTTTATCGGATCCCTCTATTTCGATCGTCGTCGAAACATCTACTCTCCCTCGAGTTGCGAAAACCCAAGCAGAAGGCTTCTGCAACTACAACCAGGACTGACCCTCGAAATCTTCTGCAAAATCTTCAACATCTCTAAAAACTCTAGCCGCCGCAACCTATAAGCACCGTTTACACCACCCATGTGCCTTGCCAACCTCCGACGACCCTCTTCCATATGTCGATGACCTCCAGCGACCTCTGAAACCCCAAAACCTCTAGCCGCCAATCTTCGAAGCCCCTAAAAACCCTAACCACCGCGACCAACAGCGCGGCCACAACACCCCTCTTCCTTGCCAACCTCTGACGACCTTCTTCAGCATGTCGACGACCTCCAGCGACCTCGCCAGAACCCCTCTCTGTCTTGAAGTAAATCGGTTCTCTCTCTTTGCCATCACTGAAATCTTCTCTCGACATTAAGAGTTGTTTGGCTCTATTTATTTTCTTCGGCTCTGTTTGGCCTTATTATTTACCTCAGTTTGCAATTATTGAAATTAGGGGTTGTTTGGCTCTGGCTTTGTTTGGCCTTGTTTGGCTTTAAACACAAATTAGTCTCGTTTGGCCTCAGTTGAGACTCTCTTTGGCTGCCAAAAACTTCGCCAGATCTCTCCACCAACACTAGCAACTTTGCCAGAACCCTTCACCAACGCTGGCGACCTCGCCGGATATTTGCAGCGCTCTCTCATCCTCGCCAATTTGGTCCCTTTGGTTCTAGTTATTTTGGACATTGGTTTGCTAGCAAAATCTATTTGGCTCGTGATAGTTTGATTCATCGTTGTGAGACTCTATGGTGCTCCAATCTCCTTAATGCGTTCTCTGTTTGAGCAATTTCAGATCACAAACAATGTAGGTACCCTTTGGGCTCCAGTCTCTTGCATATGCTATGCCTACGTTCTCTACAGGTTTGCATAGTTCTTATCTCACTGGTATTTCTCCTATTATTTGGATATTTGATTTTGGTTCTTCTCATCATATGACACTTGATTTGTCCAGACTTAGTAATTGTAGTTCTCCCACTTCTCCAATTTCTATTTCTACTGCTAATGGTGCTTCTATGCAGGTTGTTTTTATTAGTTCTGTTATTCCTTCTTCATCTACTTATTTATCTATACCTAATGTCTTTTATGTTCCTCAGTTGACTATTAGTTTATTATCTATTAGTCAGCTTTCTAACTCTGGTTTTGACGTTGTATTTTCTTCTTCTGGTTGTGTTGTTCAGGATCGGACATCCCAGAAACAAGTTGGGACCGGGCATATGATTAGTGATTTATATGTGTTGGAAAGTTTGCATCTCCCTTTAGGTTCCTCCTATGAAGCTTTATCATCTTTTTCTTTAGATCAGCATTTTTCTCCTTTTTACCTTTGGCATTCTCGGTTAAGTCATCTGTCTAGTAATCGCCTAAAACAGCTCGTTCAATCAGGTTGCTTAAGTAAAGTGTCTACCAACAATATTTCTGAATACAGTAGTTGTAAACTTGCAAAAATGTCAACTCTACCCTTTCTTAATAGTACTTCGCTCTCTGCATCTCTTTTTTCCCTTGTTCATACTAATGTGTGGGGGTCCTTCTCCCATTGCAACAAAAGGCAGATCAGTGTATTTTGTTTTCTTTATTAATGATTATAGTCGATTTTGTTAGATGTATTTGATGTCTCACAAATCAGATTTGTTTCGTATTTATCGCACATTTCATTCTATGGTTCAGACCCAATTTTCTACGACTATCAAAACCCTCCGTTCTGATTTGGGTGGAGAATATTTTCTTACTGAATTTATCGACTTCTTAGCTGCAACTTGCACTATTCATCAATCTTCGTGTTCCGACACTCCTGCACAAAATGGTAAAACTGAAAGAAAATATCGGCACATTCTTGACACAGCTCGCTCTTCTTCTTTCATCATCTGTCCCTGCCACTTTCTGGGGAGAAGCAATTCTTACTGCAGTGTATCTTCTTAATCGCATGCTTACACCTCTTTTTTTTTTGCATCTCTTTATGAAAAATTGATGGATCACCCTCCTAATTATTCTTTGTTACGTGTTTTTTGTATTTGCTTTGTCATTCTTCCCAAACGAGAGCGGAATCAACTTAGTGCTTGTTCTGCTCTTTGTCTTCTTGTGTTATGGTATTCAACAAAAATGATATCGATGTTATGATCATGTATCTAAACGCCTTTACGTCTCTCGTCATATTGTGTTTCTTGAGCGTCTCTCATATTTTACTCTACAATCTAAATATACCCCTCTTCCCAAAGAGGATCTACTTGTTATTGATCCTTTCCCAAA
The DNA here is from genome assembly GCA_032270985.1 of Heliamphora pulchella. Taxonomy (NCBI): domain Eukaryota; kingdom Viridiplantae; phylum Streptophyta; class Magnoliopsida; order Ericales; family Sarraceniaceae; genus Heliamphora; species Heliamphora pulchella. The sequence continues at coordinate 14,425 of JAULJZ010019789.1, forward strand.
TGATGTGCCTTTTGATAAGTTTACTTGTACTCTTGACGTTTCTGAACTTCCTTCGCAGTCTCGTCCTTCTATTGTTTCGTCTCTCCCATTAGTCTATTCTCGTAGGCTGCCTCCCCATTCTTAACACATCCACCAGTCCCAACACAGTTCTCCCTATCTTTGTGGATCCTGATCCCCTTGAACCGCGCTATCCTTTGCGTGCTCGTACTTCGCCAGTAAGACTTGATTTTTTTAATACCTGCTTTTCACTTTCTTATCGTGCAATTTTATCTGCTATTCATACTTATTTTGAGCCTCAGTCCTATAAGGAAGCCTGTACTAATCCAAACTAGATTAATTCCATGCACGAAGAATTAACTGCTCTTCAAAAAACTCGTACTTAGGATTTGGTTCCACTGCCTGCTGATAAAAACCTTATTAGATGTAAGTGGGTTTACAAAATTAAAACTCATTCTAATAGTTTTCTGGAGCGCTATAAGGCCCGGTTAGTTGCCAAGGAATTTTCTAAAAAGTATGGCATTGATTACGAGAAAACTTTTGCACCCGTGGCTAAGATGACTACAGTTCATACTTTGATTTCTGTTGCTACCATTCGTCAATGGCCTCTTTTTCAGTTGGATGTCAAGAATACATTTCTCAATGAGCATCTCAATGAGGAAGTTTATATGCACCCTCCTCCTGGTCTCCCTCATCCTCCTAGTACTGTTTGTCGTCTTCAGCGTGCCTTTTATGATTTGAAACAGTCCCCTTGTGGTTGGTATGAGCGTTTTCAGTCTACGATTACTCAGATTGGTTTCACCCCTAGTTCTCATGATTCTGCTCTGTTTCTCCGCCATACTTCTACTAGGTTAGTTATTTTGTTATTATATGCGGATGATATGATCATCACTGGTTCTGATTCTGCTACTATCTCTAAAGTAAACAGCATTTTGTTCCGTGCATTTGAAATGAAAGATTTGCGTCCTTTGCGATATTTTCTTGGTATAAAGGTTGCTTCTTCCCCCACGGGTTATCACCTCTCTCAATTAAAATATGCAACTGAGGTGATCCATCATGCTCGTCTCATTGATGATAAAGTCGTGGATACTCCCATTGAGTTGCATGGTAAGTTATTTCCTTCTGATGGAGTTCCTTTTGAGGTTCCCACTATCTATCGAGCTAGTTGAGTGTCTGGTCTACCTTACTGTGACACGTCCTGACATTACGTATGTCGTACATGTGGTGAGTCAATTTGTTTTTGCTTCTCGCTCCACTCATTGAGCAGCTTTGCTTTGCTTTCTGCGATATGTTCGTGGCACTATTTCTCAGAGCCTATTCTTTTCTTCATCTTCACCATTGACTCTTCGGGCTTATGCTGATGCTAATTGGGCTTG